>JAMJFZ010003624.1:5072500-5360000 GCA_026225945.1 Cricetomys ansorgei
GCCTTCTGATTTTCTCATTGCTGACAAGAATTTGACTTGTTTATCAAGCTTGGAGATTATTGATTCTTGACTACTTCCACAATAATCCATGTCAACAGAATCTATGAAAGAACTCCAGCCCATATTAGTTTTAAGATCCATAATTGATGGCTCCCTGTTCTCCTTAAAACAGAGAATTTGGCAGAATTTGTAAAGATGAAATGCATGCATGATACCCCCATCTTACCAAATTTTATTATGTAAATAATGGTACAGAAAAACAAATACTAAAAACGTCATCACTAACATAAAGCAATTTTATGTCTTTGTGAAAGTCTCAGCCTAAAATGGCCTAGTTATTGAGAATATTATATTTATATGTTTGAAATAGCTGAGCATATGAATTTTATCCTGAAAATATAGAATTATGGAGATATGTTACTTTGTAGCTATGATTATAATGGTCCCTAATATTTCTTCTTTGGTAGTTCATGTATTACCTTATTAAAATAAATACTTGGTCCCTTTCTCTCAGCCCCATTCTCACAGGCATTTCCTGGGAAACCATGAACTATGCCACGTCCTGGCAGAGTAGTGGATAGGCTAACTCCTGATCTTCACCTTTCTTTCCTCTACTACAAATCCAGTCCCTCAGTTTTACCCCCAGCTCTTTAGCAAGCTACCTTTTGTGGCCTCATCTTCCTTTCTGCTCTATCTCCAGCATATCACACCAATGTCCTCCCAGTTTCCTTCCCCCAACTCTTCCCCTTTATCCCAGCCCCTACCCCAACTGGATGGTGCATGTGGATGAGTAGAAATCCATACTTATCACACTGCACAAGACTCAATTCCAAATGGATCACTTAGCCTAAGACTAGATACATTGATCCCAGTAGAAAAGAGAGAGGGCAGAAGTCTTGTACTCACTGCCACAGTAAAATACTTTGTGAACAGAACACCATTAGTTCAGGCACTAAGATCAACAATTAATAAATGGGTCCTCATGAAATGGAAAATCTTCTACATGTGAAAGGACAACATCATTTTGACAGAGGTAGGATTGGAACTGGAAACAAATTTTACAAACTACACATGCAATAGAAGGTTAGTATCCAAAGTATATATATTACCCAGAAACTGTATTTCAAGAAAACAAATAACCCAATTAAAAGGGGAAGTACAAATCTAAACATAGAGTTCTCAAAAGAAGAAACTCAAAAAGCTGAGAAACACTTAAAGATGTACTCAATATCAAGGAAATGAAATCATAACTACTTTGAGAGTTCATCTTTATACCCATCAGTAAAACACATGATAAACTGGGCAGTGGTGGCACATGCCTTTGATTGCCTCACTCAGGAGGTAGAGTCAGGCAGATCTCTGTGCGTATGAGGCCAGCCTGATCTACAGAGTGAGCTCCCAGACAGTCAGAGTTATAACAAAGAAACCCTGACTCGAAAAACAAAAACAAAACACAACAACAACAATAACAAGACCCCCAAAAAACAAAATAACAATTGACAGCTCATTCTGGCAAGGGTGTAGAGTAAGGTGAATACTTTTTCTTTGCTGCTGTGAATGAAAACTTACACAAACACTATGGAAATAGATGTGCCCATTACTCAGAAAGCTTGGAATAGATCTGCCTCAAAATTCAGCTATCCCACTCTTGGGTATATGCTTGAAGGATCCACTTGCTCAACCATGTTCATAGCTGCTCTATTCAGAATAGTCAGAAATTAGAAACAACATGATTTCCCTCAACAGATGAATGGATAAAGAAAGTATGGTACATTTACTCAATGGAATACTACTTAGTAGTTAAATGAAATGAGTTCATGAAATTCAGAGCTAGATGGATGATCCTGGTGGGAGGGGAGACATCCTAGTGAGATAACCCAGATCCAAAAAGACAAATATGGTATGTAATCACTTATTTGTCAACATTAGCTATTGATGATGAGCAAGAATTTACAGAATCACAGTAAAGGTATAGAATGGGGGACTAGGTAGAACAATATATCTTCCTAAGAAAGGGAAATAGAATGGATAATTAAGGACGGACGACAGGAGGCAGGACTAGAACAGCAAGATCACTCAGGGAGGAGAAGAAGGTGATGAGTGAAGGAATATGATGAGAGAAAGATAAAATTAAGAACTTAATATGGTACAATTTTTTTTAATAATATATACAGGTATGAAGATGATCTAAATGAAATTACCAAATAGTGGGGAACACAGAGTCCCAAATGGACATCGCTTTTCACCAAGTGTAACTTCCAATGTTAGAAATGGGTAATATCTAATCAATTTGTTGGCAAAGTAGTCCCATGGGAACCCAAAAACAACCTAGGCTGTTGCCAAGTATCTAAGTTGATCTCTAACTGATGACCAGTACGTATTGCTGAAGAAAACAACTGCATTACTTGTTTAATATGAAGAAGTCAAGCTGGTGCCTACCTAAAACTTTCACCCCTATAGGCAAGTGTTCTTGTACTGGAAGGTATTCTGTATACGACAAAAGGAGAAATGTAAGTACCAACCTAACTAAAAATGTCTGAGCTACAGTGGTGTTCTGTCTGCAAGATATACTAGTCCAATGGTGGCATAAATTTTGTGGGAGTAACCAACAATATCAGATTTGATTTAAGACCGATTCCACCAGATATATCCATCCCAAAAGCTGCTTTGGTGAGCAAGAACCTGAGAATAGATAGCCCAGGGAACTTGAAGAAAACCAAATACTAATGCTCTACTAATAAAATGACCTATAAAGACATTTTTCTACACTCATAGACCAGCTCATCCATTATCAGAGAAGTTTCTTCCTGCAACAAATACAGAGATCCACAGCCAGACATTTTACAGAGAGAGAGAGAGAGAGAGAGAGAGAGAGAGAGAGAGAGAGAGAGAGAGAGAGAGAGAGAGATTTGAACACTGAGCCATAAAGCATGATGTCCCCATCCAATCCTTCCCATCACAGCTCAGTGAATCTTGAAGAAGAAGAGTAGAGATTGTAAAGGAAAGGGAGATGGGAGACACCAACAAATCAAAGCCTTCTAAATGCAATAGAACCAATACTCATGAACAAACAAGCTTTGGCAATATGCATAGGGTCTGCACAGGTTGGTATCAGGAATCCTACAGCTGAAAGAGGAAATGGACACATAACCTTATCCCTAACCCAGAAGCTACCTTCAATTGATAGCTATTTACAAATGACAATGTAGTTTTCTCCAAGAGAGTCTCACTGTGGAAACAAAATACTCTCAATGGTAGACTGCATGCCCAGCAGTAGATAGCCAACAGAAAATGAACTCACTAGAATACTTGGATATTCCTTGTCTAATAATGTTTGTCAAGCTTTCTTTTTATTTTCAAAATTCCCTCTCTCTCTCTCTCTCTCTGTCTCTCTCTCTCATCCTACCAGGGTTTTACATATATTTTATGCTATCTGGTTTTGTGTTTTTGTGCATTCTTGTGTATGTGAATGAGTTGGTCTCTATATCTATTTTGTTTTTTGTAACTTTTCTTATACTCTTGCCTTTTGTTTGCTTGTTTTGTCCTATTTCAATATGTTTGGTTTTGGTTCATCTCATTTTTTTTATTATTCTCCCTTAGACACCTGTTTGTTTGCTAGTGAGAGATAGAAAGGGAATGGATCTGGATGGGAGGTGAGGTAAGGAGATACTGAGAGGAGTAGAATGAGGAGAAACTATAGTTCAGATGTATTGTATGAAAAAATCTATTTTTAATAAAAGAAAAAATCTACACCCATAAACTTTTGTGTGTAGTACATATTAAAATAAAGTTCTAGGAGTTAATTTTGTTGTAATTATGATAATGGTTTGAATGAACTACAAGTCTAGAATCCTTACGCACCTATCACAAAACCTAAAATTTTGGGCTTAAAGGTTTCATAGAGTAGGCACTTTGAAAACACAGACATGATTCTGTCTCTTTCTGAGGTCAACTAATACTTTTCATTAATAAATTACAGCTGGATTTTATCTGTAGTCACTTCTGTTGATATACGTCTACATACCATATCATTACATTTATTATAATAGAAAATATGAAAGTGTACTTTCCAAGCATTCCAAAATACAATTACTTTGTATGGCTGTAATCTCTGTTTTGTTTTTATTTTCTATGTTTTACTGATTCCATGCTTTCTTCTAATTCACACACACACACACACAATTTAATAGTAACTATGAAAGGATTTGTATTCCACAGACAAGAAAGCTACATGGCCAGGAGCAAGTGTGGACCATCACTTGTTTCTATAAATGAAGCCATGTTAGAAGACAGGTGAGCCCATTTTCTTGTTTATTTACTCCCTCAGTCTGTTTTCATACATACATACATACATAGATACATACATCAACAGTGATTTCAAGTAATTGTGAAGAAGACCACATGGACACAGACAGCAAATTGTGCAATAATAATTTTGTACTTCAATGAAATAAATGACAATTGTCTTATTTTATAAAAGTGATTGTCTTTGTATTCACATTGCATGGAATATCTCAGAAATCAGTTTATGGACATTTTTACAAAAGCATAATCTTACTTATATGAAGAGCCAGGATATTTCCTCAGACAAGTTGTTCCACAGCCAGCTTAAATCACAGGTGGAAGACTTCACCAACAGATGCAAGTTTCTGACTCCTGGTATATTTTCGTAAGCTACTTCAAGAGTGATTTTTTATTTAGTTAAAAATATTTTTATTACAATTCAGGCTTAAATAAGCTCTGTGTCTGTCTGTTATGATACTTTCTGTTTTTTGGCCTTTCTTATGAAGCCTCTTCTGAATAGAAGCAGATGGAATTCCAGAACTGGAGAAAATGCATGAAGATTCTAGTTACTGGTTTGGGAATGAAACAGAAAAAGAACAAAGACTATAAGTATCTAAACAAGAATAAACAGGAAGTTAATATCTGACATGCACATCCTTCATGATGTGCCTTGTTGAGCCATTGTTGGTTGGTACAGAGTTTTGAATGTATAACTATAGTATCTGAGAATGAGTGAGGAGCATGCATTCTTCTCAAGGAGTGAAATATATGGATCCTAGATACTTGGTGATATTTCCTCACAATCAAAGGTGAAGACATAAACCTATAAGAATTTTACAGATGGGCCTTAATATTGACTAGGTTGCCAATCAACTGAAGAAATGGCAAGTGGCTCAATGGCAAAATTCTTTGATCCAAAACAAAAAATACATCCTTTCCCCAAAGCACTAGAAAGATCATATTACAAAGCCAGGCAAGTAGTGTCTTCAAGAAAATTAAAAAATAGACTTCCATGACTTCCTCCATCCCATTCTGAGAAAAGCCAGAAGGAAACAAATCCCACAAAGTTTTTAGAATGTCTTCAGGGACTGATGGCAGCAAATCAAAAAGGTTCTGTTCATAATTGTTTCAACAAAAATGTGTTACATTTTGTGATGTTCTCATGTACATCTGTTTAGGCTTGACCATGTGGGAATGTACAACTTATCAGGAAGCTTAGCCCTGAGAAAAACAGATTATTTCTCTTTGCCTGTAGTTGTTAAATTATGGTTGGGTCCTTGTTAAATTTACCCAGTCTATACTTGTATGTGAGCTAGTGTTAATATTATTCAAAATTTGGGGTGATAATGGGGAGGAGTTAAAGATGAGGAGAGGTAGAAATGATGTAAGTACAATATATGTGAATAAATTCTCCAAAAGCCTAAAACTTTAAATTAATAAATTATATACACAAATTATAATGAGGAGGGAATTTTGGCATTTGTTCTCAAATCTAAGGCACAAATAAATACTAGAATGCATAAAAGTAAGTTAGTGTATTATTTTACTAGTCAATGAAGCTTTTGTTCCTACAATACTATGTATACAATGTGGGTATCCATCATAAATATGTACAATAGACATTTTAATATAAATAAATATATTTTTTCTCAGTTTCTTTTTTATGTAAAAGGCATGAACTCATATGCTAACAATGAATTTTTGCTACTGAAGGTGGAAATGAAGTAAATTGATAATCTTGATATACAGTTTACAGTTTAAAATAGACAAATATCACTTCTAGATGACCAATACCATTTTAGGTTGTTTTCAAGGTCAATCTCTCCAGTATAATGTTTTGTCAAATGGTTGCTTTTTCATTTCTTTAATAAGTATATTGCATTCCATGAAATTTTTCTATATAAACAAGAATTTCTAATTATAAAGAGGAAGTGGGGAAAAGTATATAAAAAAAAATCCTTTGCCCCTACCGAGTTCTATCCACATGGGCAGACTTAGCTGGTGTAACTAACCTCACATTTATAAAAGCTACCTTTACGATAGGGTTGATATGAATGTTAACATTTATAGTATGCTAACTATTTAATAAAAGCATATCAGGGTTCGATCATTAAGAACACTTATTTATCAATAAGAAGACCAGAGTTTGAATCCGAACACCCATACCTGGTGTCTCAGAAATACTTGTAACTCAAATTCTGATAGATCTCATATCTTCTTTTGGACTTCTCAGTCACATACACATACATAGGCACATCCTAGCACATAGACATGGATACAAATATATCACATGCACATATATATCTTAAAAAACTTAATGTGCTGCTTGCAACTGTCACAATAATTAAAGAAGTACAGATGAAGAAAACCATAAAACTATATTTGAGTCATTAAATAAATATGTGTATATATTTTTTATGATAACTAGTTTGAGCAAAAGTATGTAGGAAGTATTAAAGAACTTTCTTCTAATTATTATTGGATATAAATCTTCTGAATAATTGTTTGCTAGTATTTATCTAAAGCATGAACTTTGATCAATCAATTAATTTCTAGTATTTAAGCAAAAATGATGTGCCAAGATATATGCAGATGGGTATTCTTAATTATCAGTCAGTACTCATAAACCAAATTAAAAAGTTGTCATGCAGGAAATAAGCTACGTGGGTGTTGGAAATGTTGAGCTAATTCTCATGGAATTAGTACACTAAGGACAGCCAGATTCTTCGCCTCCTAGGCTGGATGAACAAAGAATAAGAGGCTAAAATCATTTGGTAAGAGTTTATGCAAAAGGTGAGAATAGGTGCGCACAGTCCCAGAATACAAAGTTGATGGACGAGCTGTAACTCCAGACAGCAGAAAAGGAAGAGCTGTCTTTATCTATGATCCAGGTTAACTGGTCAGTCAGACTGAAGGTAACCTAGAAGTCCACACAGCAGCTGCAGGAGTCTGCCTCCTGAATTACTAGACAGAGAAATGGAGGGGCAGATCAGAAGACAAACAGTGAAGAGTCAGCAAATGAGGAAAACATATTAATAGATTTCTCACTATCAACTATAACATGAACATATGACAACATATGGGATGCTATTTAGAAAGAAATGGTAAAAAATTATTCACAATGCACTGAAAATCTAAAATGAAACATTTTATAATTAAAATATTTATATATTTTTAGAAGATAATATTTAAATTTGTTAAGTATCCCTTAAGATCCAAGAAAATAAACAATAAGGAATACATTTGACACAATTGGTTGCTCTCTGTTCGTAGTTAGGGAACTTGCTGATTATGACATGATGATGAGTTTGTAGGGTTTGTACTTTCAGTACACATCACATGTTACCGTGCTTAGTTTTGAAGATGTTAATAAGTGATAGGTAGAAAATATCTTCAGACTAAAATTATCAAATATTTTACATTAACATGTTTGAAACATTAAACTTTAAGCAGTTTGATTTGAAGTTGACAAAATATTGTTGATGCAAAATTTAGGACAATTTAAATTTGAATTTTATCCTTTTAGAAATATTATACAGTGCAGAGGATGGGGCCCAGGGACTCTTAGATTCTACTCAAATGTGCAAACAACTGAGCTACATCCCTAACTCCAAAGAGTACAAAAATTTAAATGTATTTAGAGAGATGAATATGAGCAGTAAAAGGTTGATTTATGGCTGTCTTCAAGATTGAGAAAAGAAGAGAAACCATGGACATATTCTTATCACTGGGTACACACACATGCCTAAGCATTTATTTATGGAAACTGAAAAGAAAAAAAAAAAAACAGAAAAGATAGACTCTGCCTTAGTAATGGCTATGATGTTCAGAACATGGTGGATACAGGCACAGATATGTGTATTAATTGTCAAGACAGTTTCTGACACTTTCATTTTTCAGAAGCACTAACACTCAATCCAAGTGTCTGTTACATGAACACCTTGCGAACAACTTTGTAGAAATCATTTGACACATTCCTGCTCTTCCCACAGGTCCCCTACCTGAATGCCAGGGAACACCCACTTGTCTCCTCCTAATAAGAAACTATCCCTGTCCTGAATATAGTGAAGAATTCTTTTTCTGGTTTCCTCTTTAGAAAGGGCTTTATGGCAGTGACTGTCTACAGCTTCATGTCCAAGAGTTCTGGTGTTTCCAGCCTCTTGCTGATAAGCAGTTTTTGTTTTTTTTTTTTTTGTTTGTTTGTTTGTTTTTGTTTTTTTTTCCCTCAGATATAGATTAGTTTCTCAATAGGACTTAGAAAATTATCAATGCATGATTTGAAATCTTGAATGTGTGATCTTGCTTTCAATGTAGTTAGAGTGAATAAGCTTGGAGAAGGATCTACAAAGTAGTATATTCACGTTCAGATATCTCAAGGTTTACTATTTTAAAGAAGGCATTGTATGAAAACAGACCTAAAGAACTACATTAGATTTGAAACATATGACAGTGAAGGTTGTTCAGCAAAGTCACAGGTAGTGTGAAATAATTTAGGTTTTCTGATGGTTATCTAAAATAAATTAGCTTTTTGCCCCCTCAGGATATTTAGGTGTCCATCTTAAAAAAAAAAAAAAAAAAAAAAAAAAAGGACAGAGTTAATGAAACATGTTTATACCATCCCAGTCTTTGCTTTAAAGAAAATTTTAACAAGAAGCAACAAGAATACTTGAACTTTGTACACAGCAAATATTATACTACACTTCAAATTTTCTCTTTCATGTTTTTATCTGGGCATTAAGTTTTTCCAAGATTTTCTACCCTTGTTCGATGTGGAACAGAACATTTGTGTCATGGGGTATATGAAATGGGATAGACTGTGTTGTCATCCCCTTGCCCCTCCATTAGTCTGTTGCTAAAAGAAAAAAGGCCATGGATTCATATTGATGCAAAAAGGAATAGGTTGAGATCCCATGATATAACTGGACAGACTGATGGTTCATTAAAAAGAAATATAAAACTTCTCATTACGTTGAGTTTTTAAGAGATTTTGGTTTTCCAGAATGTACAAATTTGGAATATATTAAATTAACATGTTAATATAACAATTTGATGTATTATTTTGTATCCTCATTTGTTGACCAATATTTTGCAGAGACAGACGGCATTAGCACTCAGTTCCTGATATCATAAATCTCTGTATTCGTCATGCCAGAAGGGTCACACAGTTTGTACTTCACTAAAGGCTTTGAAAGTATCAAGAATTGAGAGCCTTGCATGTTTTGCTCTCTATCCTCATACATGTCAAACACATGCTTAGCTGCATGATTTTGGATTCTGTTTATGAATTCATCCTGTATCTTTAGCAACAAAAGTTTAACATTTGTAAAAAAGACCATTTTATCTCTATGTTCCAGTCAACAGATACCCCATTTTTCAAAACTTTTTTCTTTTGAAGTTTTGCATTTTAGTCAAAGGGCATTAGGAATGTGTGCATTTTTCCCCGCTTTTCTGTGCTAACAGATGAATAGAAACACATTTCCTTATGTGTTTGAACATGCAGAGTCCTGAAGTTGGTGTCGAGAATCTTCCACCATTACTCTTCCACTTAACTCAGCGAAAAAGGTCAAAGTGAAATTCAAATCTCTCTGATATGACTAGTCAGATTAGACAGCTTGCTCTGAAGAAACCATGGCTCTGTCTTTGAGGCTAGAACTACATTTGGGTCGCCAAACCCATTTTGTACATCTGGTTAGCTTTTCTTCACCTTTGAACATAAACTGTGCAAGGCACTAGGCAATACAAAGTATGTGACACTACAAATTTGTCTTCTGTAGCTCGATGCTGTAATGTAAGAATAATTTTGATAAGAGATATTATATACAGTGTGTCAGCTGATACTTGTGTGAAACATAACTTAAAAGCACAACTTAATTTCAAGTGATGCAGCCAGTGACTTTATGCCTTATTCCTTAACCTAGTGTCAAGGGCTAGGATAAAAGAAACTATTCCTCACATATGTCATTCATATAGTCAAGCACAGAGTCACATGCAAATAATAGAGTTTTAATAATTTCTAAGATTTTCATGCAAATATTGGTAATAAAAATTATGTGTCTTGGGGATGGAAAAGTTTCTCAGAAACTAAAAAGGTTTCGCTGCTCATGCAAAGGACCTGCGTTTGGATCCAACAGTCTTACCAATGAGTCACAACCTCAGTAATTCTTGCTGAAAATACCTGGAATCCCTGATCTGGCCTTCATAGCATTTGCACACACTTATATACACACATGAAAACACACAGATGCACAACATAAGAAATCAAATATCTTTAAAAGTATTGTTTAGTTTGTGTTCAAAGATACCTTAGACTCTGAAATAAATGTTACAGAAACTAGGAAAGAGCATTAAGTCACCCTGTGTTATCCTTAGAGTCTAGGATCTTCTCAGCAAAATCATTGGATACTCATTACTTGTGCCTTATAGAAGGTTGGGAAATCATGTTTGTATTAAACCATTGAGTAGCTCGCTAATCACAATAACATATTCTGCATAGCCACAGGGCAGACCACTTCTCATCAAATTTTTTCTTTTCTTTTTTCAAATTTTATTAGTTTTAGTTATAGGCATGCTTGTATGCTCATGTGCAGAACCCAGAAGTGGAGATTGGATGCCCTATAGCTGTAGCTGGAGTATCAGGTGGTATGAACTGCTTGATATGAGTGCTGATAATAGAACCCCTGTTGTCCACAAAAGGAGCTAGGATTCTCAACTACAGAGCCATCTCTCTGGTTGATACCCCATCCTCTCAAATGCTTTCATTCCAAGGCTAGTGGGATCTTTGAACAAAATTTCCACAATGGAGGTTTAACTGATTCATTTTGTTATTGTTTTTGTTATTTGTTATAAATAATGATTGTTAAAATAGAAATATTCAACTTCATAAAATTTACCAACTTAAGTTTAGAAATTGAGTATATAATTTTACTGTATTATGCAGTGAAAATATTGTCCTAATATCAGGATTCCTTATTAGTGCTAGAATATTTATAATGAGATGCCCTAAGTTTAAATCATTTATTGACTAATTTTTCTCATAGAAATTAGGTCCCTGGCTAACAAAATAAACCAGGCATACAAAGATTTTTCAAAACATTGTCAAACATTAATATGATATGAAACCTTGATATTAAAAGTCCTGTGGATGAAGCGACAGAGACAAATCATCAGAACATGGGTGGAAATATATTTAAGTAAATGCTACTGAGCAGTATATTATCAAAATGATTAATCACGCTCAAAGAATGGCATATTAAGAATTCAAGGTTGGTTCAATGATACCAATGATAATTAATTCTTTTGTTTGACATATTTTTATTGGGCACCCTCTCATTGCTCAGCCAATTTTAGAGGAGACAAATATCATTCTATCTTTCTTTTGAGGAATATGATTTTAAGTAATGCATAAAGAAAATAGCACTGAGCATAATGTTCAATTTATAAAGTAGGCTAAAATAAGGCTATCGCTTTTTTAAACAGAATCAAATATGAGATGGAAGATAAATCAGAGTATGGTGTTTCATATATTCAGTCACAGAACTAGGAAAACTGAGACAGGAGAATTGCCACAGTGATTCTGGGCTACAGAGTTTTCCTGGGCCAGACTATGTTACAGAATAAGATCCCATACAAGGAAAATTATAGTTGAACATGATGGAACATGGAGGGAAGATGATTAGCAGTTCAAAGCCAATCTCAGCTATACAGTGAGTGTCAGGCTACACTAACCTACAAGATATTGTTAACTCTCCCATATCACATGCATACAAATTATATATATATATATACATATATATGTATATATATATATATATATATATATATAAAATGGAGTGTTACATATATAATATTATATTATATATTATATTGTATATTACATTAATTATATAAATATTATTATTATAATATATATTATATATGTGTATATATACATATATGTGTGTATATATAAAACATAGATATATCATACATAAAGAAAGGGCATAGGAAAGATTGAAAATATTCACATTGCTTAATCAGAATCAAAGTATGCTAAAATATTAAAATTTAAAAAAATGACAGGAAGCTGAGAAGATTGGCCAGTGTGTAAAAGACTTGCTACACAAGCACAGTGACCTGAACTGCATTCCAAGTACATCATTCACATAAGATTCTGGGGATTTACTGGGCACCCAGTGTAACCAACCTGTGAGCTCCAGGTTCCGGAGAGACCTCGTCTTCAAAAATAAGTTGGACAGACACAGAAGCAGGAAATTGACAAGTTATAATGTGCACACTTGTAGATATATACAATGCATAAGTGAAACAATGGTTATGAAGACACTCAAAACATGAGTTATCTTTACAAAATACTGGCATAAGAGAAATACAAGAACGATTTTTCTCTCATGAAAATATCTGTACTCTAGTTGTCAATAGAATCATTTTAAGGAAATGTGGTTTATATCCTTTTGTTATATGATTTATATTCTTCAACAATTTACTTCATTCTTGTCCTTTTGCCAACATGTTGGATTGAACTGTAGCTTTATTTTGTCTGGTACAGATACTTTCCTACATTTTATATACTATGTAAATATCCGATGTTTATGGAGAGCCTATCAAAGACCAGACACAATACCTTTTTTAGGAATGTTAATGAGTCAAATAGAAACAAATAATACTATTGTTGATAATTGAATCATACTATGTAAGTAAGCAATCCAGGATTACCTATACAGCAAAAACTAAATTGTTAAGTTGGTCAGAGCAAGTGCATTGAGAAGATCTGCAGAAAAGAGAGGGTCTAGAGTTGTTGGAGGGAAATCAAAGGAGAGTACTGGTGACCTAGTAACCTCAGAAGTGATTTCAATGAAGAATTTGAGAAGGTTTCCACAAGTCTTATATATTATTGTGTGGATTTTGACTGCTGCCAAATGCCAAATGACAGATGCGTTTATCAAAATATAAAGCCACTTGACGATTAAGCGAAGGATGGTCTAGAGACAGAGGACTTAGCTCAAAAGCCTGACTACCTTAATCTGATCCCTGGAACCCACTCAGGATGGGAAGGCCTGACTCCACAAAGTTGTGCACTGTCTTCCAAAGATGTGCTGTGGCTTGTCTATGTCCACATATCAAGACCACACAATAAGGACAAATGGAATTTAAATGAGCAAAGCAAATGGCGAAAAGAAAAACCAGACTTGTTTGTTCAAAGTATCATTGTTGGTTCTGTTTTATTATTGTTTTTTTTTTTCTTTTGTTTTTCTGAACATTCTGCGCAGACCAAAGCAAAGAATGGAAGAGATCCAGAAACGGTACTTTACTGAATGAAAAAACTCCAAGGGAAGACAATCCACAAGATGTTCCATGGTGACGGAGTTTCTAAGAAGTAATATGATTTGCAATGGATGTAAAAAGACATATAAAAAGAGTTTACTAAAACAGCAGATGTGTTATGTAAGGAAAAGGATGATCATATTTTTAGTCTGGGAAATTAAAATAGGAGTTGCCATAGTTCTAAGGATCAGATTATTAGTGAAATTAGTTCGGAAGGCAAGCACAAACTCAGCTTGAGTGTGAAATAGTGGTGTTAATTATCCACCCACATATAGGTGAAAGGGTCAGAGAAGGCTTTATGGAAACAAAAGGAAGCTAGAGCTGCAGCTGCCAGAGCAAGTTGAATTTAAATGATGTTTTTTAAAATGTCATAAAAGGAAGTAATATTTTGTAAACAAAGGGAAGAATCAAAGACTGAATGTTAAAACAAAGGCCTAAATGTCAGAAAAGAAAGGTAACTGAGAAGGAATCTTCAGTAAGTGTCTAGGCCTTGTTTCCTGTTGCTGGGATGGAATCTTCTGAGAAACAACTGAAGAGACAAAGGGTTCATTTGGTTAACAATTCTAGATTACAGTCCATCTTTCTGGTGTAATCCAGGTGGCAGAAACTCAAACAACTTAGTCATTTTACTCACAAATAAGAGCAGAGAGCAATAAGTTAATGCATACACGCACTCAGCTTGCTTTCTACATTCTTATACAATCCCAGATATGCTGTCTAGATAATGCCGCCACACACTGTGGGCAGCACCTCCTATCTCAATTGAGGCAACAAAATAATATATCATCTGTCCAAAGATCAGATTGAGAGGCCATCCTGATCTAGACAATCCCTCATTGATGTTCCATTTACAGGTGATTGTAGACAGTTGTTTAATTGTCATCAAATTGACAAAACTATCCCAGTCAGGGTGGGATCAAATCGAGTGGTGTAGTATGTAAGAGATGTGATGAAATGGAAGAAAGAATGACTAATTCCAAATGCTCCAATTAAATCAAAACTTAAGTCATTCAATGAAGATTTCGGGAAGTTATTGACGAACTCTGCTTGGACAATGGAATGACTGAACAGTAACATTCTTTAAATGGTTTTAGGAGAAGAGTAGTACAGAGATTGAATGTATTCTTTTATTAAAGAAAATAATTTAACAGAAATTTAAAAAATCACAAAATAACAGAGCAAGAGGAAAGGAAGGCTCACAGGAGACACTTTCTGAAGCAATTGGAAGCAACGCACTTCAGTATGTACGTGGAGATATTGGCTTCATGTAAAGCACAGATGGGTCACTATAGTAACATGTGGGAAGATAATGTGGGTGCAGATGGTAGAAGGATGGTAAATCCAACCGTAGGAGATTCTAGAATTCTGCTTCTGATTGTTTCAACTTTGTTCAGTGAAATAGGAAGAAAAACATCATCATTTGTTATTAAGCATTAGAGAGCATGCCATATGGTTTAGAAAGGGGAAAACATTGAAGATTAAAGGGAAATGGTGCATCCATTCGTACAGAATCAAAGTACATTCGTGTGTATTTAGAGATTACTCAAAGTGGGGTTTGCCAATATAGCTCTTCCCTTTTATAGCCATATTTGGTTTGCTTGAGTGTGGGAGAATCAAGCTGAATTGTACTTAATTGAGTTGTGGTTTTAGAATATGAATGTGATGATTCAAGTGTCTCTCTGTGGGTGGAGATTTCGAGGACACTTTTGGAAACTTGATTATGGTGTTTACCATGGAATTTTAACTAAGTAGTTAACTAAGTTCAGAATTACAAAAGCATTGTGGGGTGGTAGAATAAATGTGTTGGTTAGCCCTTAGGGGCTAAGGAGTTAAGATAGAATGTATCACTAAGCCATGTTAGGGTTTTGTGCTTCAAAGGGAGTTGCACCAAATGAGACCTATGATTGCATCATGATTACTGCAAAATAAAAATTAAAGGGCATGAAAATGAGAGTGTGAAAAAGAAAGCACGTGATAAAAGAGACCATGGAAGAATTAAAGGAAAGGAGAAGCTAGAGGTTCTAGAAGAAACTACATTTGTGTTTCAAAATATTGATTATTATTAGGGGCATTTTCAAATATTAAAAGTGAAAGAGAAACAAAAATCATTGGTAAATTTGAAGGGCTAAGGTTAGGAAATGTTAACACAAATGTTAAGGATTGCCTAGATTTCCAGTTTGTAAATCCTGTTTATTCCTACTCAGTTTATGTTAGTCTCTGAGAGTTTGGACAGTTTATTTTAAATATATTCACACACCCCTTCATCTCCTCTTCTTCCTTCATCATCCTTTTCTTTCATAGTCATGAGATTTTACATTCTAAAAAGAAATAAAAAAGTACAATTTGTGCTGTCCATATATTCTTGAATATGTGATTTTACACTGGTTAGATTATAACAGCTCTATGAATCTCCAACCCCTCCTCCAGTTTCCCATTGTCTTTATATTTTGTCATCATTCTTTTTCTTCCAATTATTCTGCCTTCCTCCCTGCCTGCCTCCTTCCCTGCCTTCCTTCCTTCCTCCTTCTTTTCCTCCCTCCCTTTTTGCCTTCCTGCCTTCCTGCATTCCTTGCTTCCATTATTCAGCTCCCCCACCAAAAATATCTTTTAGACTGTGGGTATTTTTCTACTATTAACATTTGAGATTATAATTTTAGACATTTAATGTGGGTTTTACGAAGTAAGAATTCTGAGTACTTGAATACTGAAATAGCAATTATGCACAGGGCAGTACTATCTTCCATGTTTTAAAATTTTTATTGTTATTTAGTAATTGCTTTATAATGTATTCTCTTTTTCTCTACTCTTATTTTGAACATATAGCAATGATAGTCTCTTTGAAAAGAATAAGAAATGTATCTTTGTCTAATTTTTACATACAATATTTACTGGTAAACCTAGGAAATTAGCATGTAAAATACTTCCTGTAAACATAAAGCATTAGTTTGTTCTGTGATTTTAATAAATGTTCCTGTTATGTTTGTGCACTTTCTTTTAATTTTAATTTTTCTTCTCTCATACAACTTATGGAATACATTCCAGTCCCCCTTCTCCCCTCTCTGCACCTTCATCTCCCGCAGATCTACCCACATCGCCACTGACTAACATCCCTCTTCTTCTCAGAAAAGAGCTGCCCTCCCCTCCACAGTTGCCTCATAGCCGGGGCATGGGATAGCAGGATGAAAGGAGGCCTAACACCAATCCCTACATCAAGGGTGCACCAGGTAGCCCTGCAGAAGAATAAGAGTCTCAAAGGTTGGTAAAATTGTCAGAGATAGCCCCACTCCAACTTGTAGGAGTTTTTCAAGGACACCAATCTAGACAGCAGTGTGATGATATATTTAGGGGATCCTACAGGTTCCATGTCCATGGCTTCAGTCTCTGTGCCCTTACAAGTGCTGGTCAGTTGACAATGTTGCAATTGTTCTCCTGGTGTTCTCAGACCCTCTGGTTTTGTAGCATCTCTGTGGCACAGATGGGTTAGTGAGTTCAGCTGTTTACTGAAATGTTGGTAGTTCAAGCCCACCCAGGAACACCATCCCTTTAGGAACTTGCAAACTCTCAAAATTCAAAATAATATTCTATAATTTTACATCTGATCTCTCCATACTCCTGCAGTAAATCTGAGTCTATCTTGATAGTTTTAAAGATACATATTTCTTTGTCAATTTGAAATGTTTTCTACAGAGTCACACATTTCTTGCTGTAGTGTCTTTCTTTTTCTTTAGAACCAACCACAGTTCTTACACACCAATAATATTGTTAAGGCCTCAATTTTGATTCCTCCATGAGAATTTTTTGCATTATATATTACCTGGATCTGCTATATTTGTGTTCCTTGCAGGCAGACAGCTTACAATCAGTAACCTACCTATGTGGAGACACAAAATCCTCACATATTTCCTTGATTTATGACAACTCTAAAAGATCATGTAGGCTAGAAAGCAACCCAGATGAAGAGCTAAGACATCAACCAAAAACACGCAAACTGCCCCTATGCTCCTCCTGATACTATCATTCCTTGAAAGTGTTATTCTCATCCACTCCTTACTCTTCCCCAAATATACATCCTGACAGCAAAGAGTGTAATGGCGAGCTAAATGTTTCAAGTATTTGAAAACTTGAGAGAAAGCATAAATTCTTAAAGATTTATGGAATTAGAAATCTCTTGCTAAGTATCCTAGTCACAGGCATTTTTCCTGCAATAGAGCATCATGACCAAAGCAAGTTGGAGAAGAAAGGATTTATTAGGCTTACACTTCCACATTACTGTTCATCTCTGAAAGAAGTGAGAACCAACCCTCAAACAGGGCAGGAACCTTGAGGCAAGAGTTAATTGCTGAACCCATGGAGGGATGCTGCTCCTCACGGATTGCTCAGACTGCTTTCTTCTATAACCCACGACTACCATCCCTTAGGTAGTACCACCAATGATGGGCTGGTTCCTCCCCTATCAATTATTAATTAAGAAAATTCTCTAGAAATTGCATACAGCCCAATCTTATGGAGGCATTTTCTCAACTGAAGCTCCCTCTTCTCTGATAAATGTAGCTTATGTCAAGCTGACGTAAAACCAGACAACACAACAAGAGTTATCAGTATTATGAAAATAAAACTTTAAGGGCAATTAATCTCTAATTTAGAGTACTGACTGAAATCCAGGGGTGGGAGTGGGGAAACAAAACAAAGCAAAGCAAAAAATTCTTAATTGAGTTTAGAGTTCAAATATGAGTAGCATGCTTATTGAAAAGGTGATTTTAGTTTTATCCCAGTTCAAGGACAAGGCTCTAGGATACAATAGAGTTCAAGGGAGGAAGAAGGGATATCTAACTAGCTTTATTGAAATAAGATGTTATATATACCCTTATATATAATCGCATATATAACAGGAATGATTCACATCTCTCTGACTAAAGCTCATGCCCACTTGCTTGTAAATGTTGCTTAGACACCTCTCATAAAATGTATCAAACAGGCTAGGAATGTGTCTCAATATCTACCCAGAATTCAGGAAGCACTGAGTTTATCGTAGCTTATGTCTGTAACCCTAGGACTGGAGAAGTAAAGAAAAGAGGTTCAGAAGTTCAAGGATATACGCAACTACATATAAAGTTTGAGGACATCCTGATCTACCTAAGACCTTGTCACACATAAAATTGAAAAATATAGAAAAAGAAAGAAAGAGAGAAAGAAGGAAAAAGAAGCAATACAATTCATGTTCACTACCAAATCTCTGCATTTACCCATGTGTTTATCTCATGGATTTGCTTTTTATTAATTGTTTCAGAACTATTATTCAGCTTAAAAAGTCTACCTTAAGAAATATTTTGGCTTTCAGTTTAAATAAATTATTGATACAATGATAGTCTTATAATCTATACATATCTATATTTTCACATTTTCTTAATTGTAATTATTCATAATTAGCCCGTTTCTTTTCATTAGATTTTACTTATTGTATATTTATTTTAAGAGTATCTACAGCTGAAATAGTGACAGCTATTACTATGTGTGATATGTGTACATGACTTCCTGCATAGCTACTGGCTTCTTCATTCAAATGATGCAACAACAGTGGCATTAGGCTGAGTTCCTCCAGAGGAAATTTTGCCAAGCATTTTCCTGCTGTTCGGTAGGCTATCAGCTCAGAAACACTTTCCAGTGATTTTTGCAATGAGTCTCAGACCACAGAAGGAAAGTATACTTAAACCGTCAGTGTACATCAAGACTTGCTTACAAGTTTTTACAGGGAAATCTCTCTCTCTTTTTTTTTCCTTTGAACTCAGATAATTAGCCAGTTGCAGAGTCCCTGATGTTGTTGATTTGAACTCTTTGGTCACCAAGTCTTACTCAAGTAACTCTAACTTCAGGCTAAGTTTGAATTACTGTGTTTCCTCCTATTTTTGAAAGACCCAAGTCTGTGTAGTTTTGTGGAAAGAGGGATGAATATCTTTCCCCCACTGTTTTCAGGTATACTGTAGTTGGAGATGTTTTCAAAATAACTGGTGTGCTATTTGTTCTTGGTGTGTAAATCACACTGTTGTCTGACATTTCGTATTGTGGCTTAGAGTTTGATTCCTATGTTGATACTTTCATAGATATTCACACATTATATGCATACATACATATATATATTTCTTTCTATACATTAACTTCATAAATATACACACACACACATATATATATATGTAAAATGTTTATGTTATTATGTACATTCACAAATCTCACAAAGGTATAAGAGAAGTATCTTCTAACTGAGTATATCTGATACACCCAACATTTAAAATCCCAAATGTGATATGCTAGGAATATTAATCTCTTCTGTAAATTATCTTCTGTATAAATCAATTCTTTCCTTCCATAACTACTTATTTGTAGTTTTGTTTTTTTCCAGGCCAATTTTCCTTTTAAAAAATACTCATAATACTCTCAAAAATTAAAAGAAATAATTACAATAAATAGATAACAAATAATCCATGTTTACTATGAAAGACAACCTCAATTTAACTATTTAAATTTTCAGTAGGCCTATTCTATTACTTTACTTTGCACAATTCCAAGGAAGCTTCCAGAACATAATTTTTCAGGATATGTTTCTTTCTTTCCTGAGGACATGGTTTTATATAATTGATAGGTTGGCCTGAAACTGTGTAACCTGGGCCAATCCACAACTAACACTCAATCTATCTCAGCCTTCTTCATGCTAGGCTTTCAAAAACGAGGCAGTGGATGAAAACACAACTTCTATATCTCCCCAGAAGGCGATGCATTCCTTACTTGGTTCTGGCATGTTCTTTTCTGTGGTGTGAAAATATAATTGATGAAGTTGTTGTTTTAAAGCTTTAAAAGTTCTTCTGTCACTACCCTGTGTGTTTCTATGCAGTAAGTTCCTGACTACTGTTCTTAGGTGGATCTTTGTACTGTACTGAAATAATCTTTCCAATGATCTTCTTTTCTTTTTTTTTTTTTTCTTTTCTTTTCTTGGAAATGGAACCTTCATTCTTTCCACTACTTGCTGCTGTTATTGTTGTTATTATTATAGTCTTTATATAGTCATTATATGTCAAATATTCTTTTACATCACCAAATTCGTATATTTTATTATATATTTACCCTCTGAGCTTCTGAAACAGTATCTATGGGGATGGACCCTCAGTATATTGAAGCAGCTTTGTAACTTAGAGCTTATGTCTTAAGAGACATAAACGTCTGTCCCTGGAGGCAAATACAGAAGGAAAGACATTTCTACCCCATCTCAAGAGGTTCAGAAAACCTGTTCTCTTACAGTGCATTTGCTACCAAGTTCTGTATCCTCCAGTTTGCTCATGGTACAGGAGCTATCAGACATGATTTTCAATTCTGCTAATGATCTCTTTCTTGGGTTTTTTCATTGTTAATGTACTGTAAGTGCAGAATTTATTCATGGTTTGCTATTGATCTATCGTTTAGATGTAGTTTAATGAATTCTTGAGAAAATTACCCTGGATTCCTAATAATTTCACAGATTTTTGTCATTAGATTTTGGAAAGAATATACTTGGTGCAGCTCTTCAGAATCTCTTTGTAGAAAAGTTAGTAATATGTGTGTATGTGTGTGTGTGTGTGTATACATGTGTGCATGTGTGTGCGTGTGTACATGTGTGCATGTGTGTGTGTATACACATGTAAGTGTGTGTACCTGCATGCACACACATTTGCACATACTCACAGGTAACTATGCTTTATTCATGAATTAGATTTCATGTACATATTTTAATTTCAACTTCTATTTCTTAATTATTTCTTCAATTTTTTATTTTCATTCATGGTCACTTTTTAAATTGACACATATTCCATCCTGTGACTAAACAGATTCACTTCATTTAAAAACAACAAAAAAGGACAAATTATACTTTGCTAGGGTCCCACACATGTTAGAGATATTTGCTAATTTTACAATGTGTAACTTGAAAATTTATTTTAAAGTTATTTTTACATTTTGATTATGTCTGTGTACATGTGTATGTGCAGTGCACATGAATGTAGATGTCTACATTAAAGATGTTAATGCTCTGGAGAGAGCATTAGATCCCATGAAGCGATGGTGACAGGTGGGTGTGAGTCACCTGTCATGATGCTGTTAGTCTAACTTGGTCCCCTGCATGACTAGTACCTGCTGCTAACTCTTGAATCATCTTTCTGATGCCCAGATAAATTTAAATTCCAAAGCTAAAATGAATCCTATATTGTTTTCCTGCAAAAAAAAAAGCCTTGTTTCACTATTTCTGACAGTAAAGGTGCTAAAACCATTGAATAGGAAAGCTGACTCAGCCAGTGGTGACAGAAAGCATAATGCTTCTTCTGTGACAATTTCCTCACTTAATAGTTCTTTGTGATTTCTATCAAATGCATTTAGACCGAGCACTGCTCATATTCTCCTTTGCTAAAGCCCATGGAAGACCTAAGGATAAACAGACATTTTTAAAAGTAGTCTGCAAGAAGAGAGACCTGTGTTATGTAGGTGTGTTTGTATTCAAACCAAGATCAACACAAAAGAAACCTCAATGATGTCCTCTGGGCATGAAAATTATCTAGACACCTTCTGTTGCTCTTGATCTAGCTTTTCGACTTTGTAACAGTCAGAGGATCAGAGTATATTTGTGTATATTAGTTTAGTTTGACATAGTTACAAAATTCAAAATAAGAAAAAATTAATTTTGCCAGTTTGAAAATGCTAAAGCTGGTGAACCCAATGGTGCATTTTATGCAAATTAACACATAAGCAGCAATAGATAAATTCAGACCTGTAATACACCTGTACAGATCTCATAGAGCAGTGACTCCTTGGGAATTTTAAACATAAACTGTAGTTTTAAATAATGTCACTTTCTTTTTAGGTAGTGTTTCCTGTCATATTGATCTACTAAACTTATTTGATTTAAATGGGGATTCTTGAAAAATTCATCATGGTCTGGAATAATACCACTATAATTAGCTTCAATCTATAGTGAAAAGATACTTAAAGATAGTATCTTTCAGATTCTGCAGCTTTTTAAATAATCAAATATGAAAATATTTTGCATCATGGTTGCAGCAAGTGCCCTTTTAATCATGTCACTTCCTTTATTGGCACACCAAACTCTGAGCTTGGCAAATGCAGTGATGTTGAATTTTCTCCAGTATCTATCATTATATAATGATCCTCCCCTCAGGGCAGACAGTATAAAATAAAACCATAAGATTCTATTTCATTGTTTTGTGATTATTGAATTAAAGTATGGTGATGTAGTAGAATCTTGCTTTACTACATTGATGGCAGGCATTGCTCACCAGTATGGAGCAATTGATCTATGTGGGTCAGCAGAAATGGGTAAAAGGCTTGGCTGAGATGGATCCTTCCTGTGCTCATCCCATCTCTAGGTCTCTTACAGAAGCTCCACAGTTCTAAGGCTCCAGATATTATCTTATATAGTAGCCGAAGGCTCTAAGAACAAGTGTTTCACACAATTTTGTTCCCCAAATTATCAAAACACTGAATTGACCAATTGAATCTTCAAGGCAACTTCAGTTCAAAACCCCTGCCAGTGTGGGTGACAATGAATTTGTAATCTGCATAATTGTTTCACATGCTCAGAAATTTTTCTAGAGTGTCTTAAAGATTAAAAAAAAAACTGTATAATATATCTACTGGGAATATTTAAAAATAATGGATGTTTTCTGGAAATAACGTCCTAGTGGCATTTCTAAGAAGCAACAGAATGCATCAGATTATATATAGCCTTTCCTTGTAGGGTAGAAACACGGTTAGGCAAGCAATGAAGATTAAATTACGAGGTAAAAGAAACTAGAAATGAAGGAGCTAGAAAAGCAGTTGTCATGGTGAGTCTGAAATACATAATGGAAAGAAAGAGCAAAGGGGTAAATTAAGACTTCATGAGATTAAACTCAGCAGTAGCAGAAAATTAAATCCAAACCTACTCATCTGCTGCTTGGAAACTGTAGCCAATTCATTTCATAAGAAGAAGAATTGCTTTCCTAAGAAGCAACCAGGGTTGTAGACTGGTTGCTTACAGCTGTGGTTACAGCTGTGGTTACAGCTGTGCTATGTATTTTATCTACACTGTTGTTAATAATAATAGCATTATTATAAGTGTGCAAAATTTACTTGAAATCTTAATATAATCATGCAATAGTTTATAGTGTCTTGATGAGTGCTAACAGGATTGATGGCTGGAGATATTGGATAGGTAACTTAGTGACTGAAACTTCTAGGTTCAGCATGGTTTGGGTAGGATGTCCCTACACTAAGACACAACATTGTACATAACACATTATGTATGAGGTCTGGAACAGAGTCCTAATAGCTTAAAATTAATGCCATTCATCACTCAGTGCTTCTGAGGAATGAGAAGTTAGGCAAGTTTTGAAACCACATGTACTTACTTAGTTACTTGGCTAAAGACATATAGAGATTTTAGAATAAAAAGTACAAGTTAAAAAAGCAGGTTTGTGGAAGCCAAAAGAAGTAGATGTCCTTGAATAAAATTTCTCAACAGCAGAACCCCCCACCCCGTTAAACTTAAATGGGGTGGGTGTCTCATGAAGTGGGTATATTTGATCATGATCATGGAGGCCAGAGGACAAATTTAGGTTCTTTAGGAGCTGTCTACCTTGTTTATTGGATCTTGGTCACTGTGGTAGTTTGAATGAGAGAGCACATAGGTTCATATGTATGAATACTTGCTCCCTACTTGGTGAAACCCTTTGGCAAAGATTAAGATGTGTAGTCTTGTTGGAGGAGGTGATTGCAGGGAGTGAGTTGGCTTTGCGGTTTCAAAGGACTAGAGCCACCGCCGGTGGATCAAGATAAGCTATTCCTGTTGCCATGTCTTTTCATGCCATTGTGACCTCTAAATCTCTGAAAACGCAAACCTAATTAAGTGCCTTTTTTATATATTGCATTGGTCATGGTGTTTATGCAGCAATAGAGAAGTAACTGAGACAGAAATTGATATCAGGAAGTTGGCTATTGCTGTGAAGTCCTAATAAATCTGGCTTTGGAGGATGTCTTTGTTGAAGACTTTGGTCTAGGAAAGTGGTTGAACACTGTAAGAGGAGCCTAAATGGTTGTCATAATAGGGGTTTGGAAGATAGTACTGCTGAGAGCTATGCAGACTTAAGAGACTTAGCTCAAGAGATTTCAAAGGGAATGATTTTAGCAACTGGACAAGAGACAATTTTTGTTATATTTTGCAAAGAATATGGGTGCTTTATATCTTTGTTCTAAAATGTTTCTTGAGGCAAAATTGAATTGTGATGGACACATTTCTATGAGGAGGAGATTTCAAGACAGCCTGGTATTGACTCTGCCATGTGGCTATTGGTAATTACTCATCTTTTGATATACAGTGAAAAAGAGAAAGAATGGCAAAATGAAATACAAAAACACGCTATTTAAAGGGAAAAAAAACTATTTTTTAAAATTTAATTTTGGAGCTCAGATTTGTAGTGGAAGATATATGGAGATCAAGGAGAAGTCTAATCCACATTGGATAAAAGGGAATGGTGCCCTAAAGGCAAGACCTCATACACTCAAGCTTCAACCTTGTGAAAGAAAAGATCCTAAGAAACTTTCTTCTCCAATGAATAAACCCCAAAGGCAAGCTTCTACAAATATAATTCAAGGAGGGAGGCCTGGCTTCAACTGCAAGTTGGTGGTCAAACTTGGCAATGTTGTCATGTGATTCTGGCTTTAGAGTCATGAATGATACAGGAGTAAAGGGGTTGTGGAAACTTCCTCTGTCATTATGAACAACTACTGAGGCTATGTATAAGGCAGGTGAGTCCTCTGCATGAGGTTCTGAGATGTCATTGTGTAAAGCAGTGAAAGTGGAGCCTATATTGTGTTGGAGACCCCAGTATTAGAGATCCTAAAGCCAGAAGATACCTGCCAAAGAGAACTGAACATAGGAAATGAAACAGCCTAAGAGCGAAATGTGGCAGGTGCCAGAGCTGAAAGGGTGGAACTATCTAAGCTGGCGTGTATCAGCCCCCTTGACCTGCTAGGCCTGTCTTGCTTTTGTCTGGCATTTCCTTGATATGCCCCCACACACACTTCCTTTTCGGATTGGTAATGTATATTTTGTTCCATTATATGTTGGAAATGTGTGATTTCCTTTTTTACTTTACAAAGGATTATGATTAAGAAATTACTTTGAGTCTCAGCAGAGACTATGGACTTTGAAATAGTGTTGAGACTGAAAGACCATGGAAACTTTTGAAACTGAATAAAAAACACTTTGCATTATGGTAGAGCCACACACATAGAAGCCAGGAAGTTGAATGTGGTGGTTTGAATGGAGTGACCGTGATAGGGTCATGTTTTTAAATACTTGGTCCCTAGCTGGTGGAACTATTAGAAAAGGATTAGGTGGTATGGCTTCATTGGATGAGGTGTGTCACTAGGGAAAGGATTTGTTGTTTCTAAAAATTTGCCCCATTCCTAATGCAATTGCTCTCTCTTCCTGCTTCTTGCGGATCAAGATGTGAGCTCTCATCTGCTCTATCTATCATGTCTTTGCTCCATCATTATGGACTCTAACTGTCTGAAACCAAAAACCCAACTAAATGCTGTCTTTTATAAATTGCCTTGGTTTTATCACAGCAATATAAAATTAACTAAGATAGTTTCTGTCATAAAGTTTCCATTGATGTGATAAACAGCATGACCTAAATCAAGTTGGTAAGGACAAGGTTTATTTCATCTTACAGTTTATAGTCCATCATCAAGAGAAGTTAGGCAACAACTCAGGACAGAAACCTGGAGGAAGGAACTGAAGCAGAAACCATGAAGGAATGCTGCTCACTGGTTTATTCTCCATGGTTTGTTCAGTCTGATTTTATACATACTGAAACCATATTCCCAGTAGTGACACCATTCACAATGGGATGGACACTTCCACATCAATCTTTAATCAAGAAAACAGACACCACCACCACGGACTTGCCTACAGGCCAATCTTATGGACACATATTTTCAGTTATCATTCTTCTTCTCATGTATGTCTAGTTTTTGTCAAATTGATTAAAAACAATCAGTACACTATCATTTTATTGGAACATACTGAAGAGGCTGATTGGCTAATCAATGAGTCCTGCCAACACCAATCCAGTACTGGGATTACAACAATTTGCAATGCAGATGTTGGGGCATGACCCAGGTCTTCCTTATTGTATGTCGAAGACATACTGATCAAGCCATTTCCCAAGACTGAAATTATTTTTTTATTTGTGAATAAGTTCTACTAGAGATAGACAAAGATGACCACAGAATCCCAACTTATTGACTTAGAGATGTAGCAGATGCATAAGACACTCCCAGAAACACAGCATGTATGGTTAGTGAAGAAAATATCAATCTTGTCACTTAAAAATTTCAATTAATCAGAAGAGTCGCTATAAATGTTGTAAGGAACAACAGTTAGGTAAAAGATGGTAACGAGATCCAAAACAAGCAAGAATGGCTGCCTTGCTGAGAGAGGAAGAACAAGCTGGAATGCTCTCAATAAAACCTTAAAGCTTATGTTACTGAAAATGAGTCAATGAAGGCAAGTGCCTAGTAGGAAAGCTGTCCAGAGGTTTGAACATGAACATGCAGCCATCACCAGAAAGTAAGGCTCAGAAACAGTGCAGGGATGGAAGTCCTTCACTGAGTCTGTTTCCCATGCTTCCTTTTTATACAATTGAATTAGACAGAGAATATGCAAGAGAAGTAAATGTAGCTTCAGGAAACTGTCAGACTGAGAGAAGCTGAAGAATGAAGATGAGATCAAATAGATTGCTGTGTGTAGTCTATGATTCATCTGCTGTTGAGAGACAGCCATTCCCTGGATAGGATTTAAATTTTATGTGCAGATTTTCTTTACATAGTGTTTTGAGTAATCTATCAGTTTGGCTTGCTTGAATTACATTTTGAATTTCAAATAAGAGGAGACAATATTTTAGGTCACATCTCCTGGGAGAGAAGTAGACAGCTAACCTCTGGTTTATTGATTAGCTATAACTTGGGATCTTAATCAGCAGTCCCTCAGTGGGTTTTTGGTATTTTGTGTAGTAGTAGAGGGAAACAAGATGCTCAAAGCTCAAAATAAGAAAGATTAATGGCAGAACAGACCCGATAAAAATGTGTGAGAACAGTTTGGGGAAGGAAGAGTGAGAGAAGGGTCATGAAATTTAAATAAAAAAAACTATCTAAGGTCACAGAAAAGAACACATTTCTGCTTTCATAAGGAGGAAAATAGTGAAGGGGAAGAAAGATACATATCCCTGTCTCTTCTATCTATCTATGTATCTATCTATCTGCATTTTTAAGAACTTCCTTATTATACATATTATGCTTTTCTCTGGTGACACAATAGTCCAAAGAAACTATGATAGGATATTAACATTTATTGCTATGAATTTTATGCTAATTAACTTTTTTTCAGGAAGGTCATATAAATTAGTTTCTCTATCATATACAACTCTCAAATTTTCTTTACATCTGTGGACTCCTCTATAAAGCTGATAGATATTGTCATGTTATTTTCATTCAACAGAAGAAATGAATGCTTTACTTATATCCCTTACTTCCTGGAATTTCTGGTTCTACTAGGGTCAAATGCCTATCACAATGCTTTCTCATTATACTATTTGATTCTAGTGACAAGTGGTTTTCAGTCATCTGACATAAGTCTCATAGGAAAGAGTAAGTGTATTTTCATTGGAGAAAACTACTACATTTTCTTAAATATTTAGGTGTTACATGCCTACCATTAATTCTGATCATATTAAAGAATGAATTGCTTCAACGTATTTCTAGAAACAAAATTGACTTCTTCCTGAAAAAAATAATAGTATCTGCTCAACTTCAGACCAACATGCATAAAATAAAGTCTAAAATACAGAAGGAAATTATATGAAAATTGGTGACAACTGTCAGTTCTATGGTAACAAATTCTAAAATATATAAGCTGTGCTAGGATGAAAACCAACAAAAACTATTACAGAGGATGGCGCTAGAAAGACTGTCCAATAGGTAAGAGCCCCGACTGCCTCAAAAAAGACACAAGTTCTGTGCCAGAATAATATTGAGCTGCACATAACCATCTATAATGTAATTCTAAGAGATCTGACACACTCTCTTGGCCTCATAGGATTTATGTGCTTATACACACAAGCTGACTAACATGCATAAATTTTTCAGTAAAAATAAAATTAAGTATTTTAAAAACCCAACAAAACTAGATAGTCAAAAAAAGATATTAAAATGGATCAATCAATACAATATTCTACATTATTAGTTCAGTTTTCTGTGTTAAAAAGCACCAAAAGATAACATGAATATAACATGAGAATAACTAGACTTCTTCAGAAATGTGTTTTTGGGAAAGATTGAATTGTAGATGACATGACTTACCAGTGTGAGAAGGTAAGAAATATTTTACATGTACAGTATTTTGGGGAGGAAGTGAAAAATAATCAATTCTAAGTTCATAGTCTAAGCATGAATTTTATGTTCCACAATAAATTTTTCAAAGTGAAAAGGAGCTTAAAATAGAATGTAGACAAAATTTGTGGTTGAACGTAGGGAGGTGACTCTCAGACACAGCCACTGGAATTGGGCAAAGTGCATTGATAAGTGTTTTAATTGAGACATGAGTTTGTGAGGGTGAATTCCACAAACAGGAGCTAGTGAGGCAAAGAAATCCTAGACTGCCATATGGAAAAAGATTATAAAACTGGGTATTTATCTTTGAAAGAATTAGTATAACAGATCCCTTCCATATATTTAATCACTTGAAAAGAAAATGATTTCCGCATTATGGAAGAGCTCACATAGGAGGAAAATAGGGAAGTTGTAGACAAAGACACTTGACTCAATAAAATGGGTAAATACCTAGCCACAGAAGTCACAAAAAAATTAGATGGGCTGGTGGAAAACTCCGTAAGAAGAATATAAAGAAAATGATTTTTATAAAATTTGCATTATCTGTGATTAATGTACAAGGAGTTCATGGGTATGTTATTACAACCAAGGTGATATTTGCTTCATTTTATTTATAAAGTAATGACTTTTATGTACTGAGATCGTACATCCATATTCGTAGACATGTCCTAGTATTTTCCCCTTTGAAGTTAGCTGGAATTTCTTCCTTTGAGAAAGATTCTTTGAAGTACAGGAATGTTTGTAGACTAATGTCCTAAACGCTCATTTCATCCTGAAGTTTGAACAGAGTTAGGAGTCATAAACAGAAAAATGGATTTTTGTACCAGGAATGTTTGAACTCAAATACATGAGCCAATTTGTGAGTCACTCTTCCTGTTGCTGTGACCAAACATCCGAAAGTGCACGTTAAGGAAGAAACAGGATACTTTTGGATCATATATGAGGGTAGGGTCCTTCATGGTTTTAATACTTAATTAACTGTGTATAAAAGTAATCTCCTAAAACTCATTTAAAGAATCTTGTCTTCTAGATGATCACCAAATTATTGACATTAAAAGACAAATGTAACTCGCTACTGCATTCCCCTTACAATAGATCAACTTGAGTTAGGGTGAACATACACACACACGCACACACACACACACACACACACACACATACAATCACAGACACAGATGCACATACACACAAGCACACACATTACTCACACATAGAAAGAGAGACAGATAAACACAGATTTACATAAACTCAAACATGCACACATTGAAACAGACACACATACACAGAGACAGACAGAGAAATAGAGGTAGATAACATACACACATGTTTATATATGTGTGTATATATGTTTGCATATATACATATGTGCATTCATACAAAGACACAGGGAGACACACACACATGCACACACATCACTCCACCCTCTGCCACCACCACATGAATGGGAGAATATGTTGTTTTCATCAGCATTATGTAAGAGACCAATTTATATTAGTTTATAAAAAACCAATTTTTCAATTTTTAGACATATTTCTGAGCAGTTAATATATAAAAAATTTAATTGTAGAAATGCATGTTTTAATAAGGAAATGTAATGAAATAACGTCCACTCAAACACATCACTTTGATTGTTTTATTCTTATTTCCTGCTTCAGCATATTGAAAATGCAGAGGAAGGATGGCACAAATCTCTGTTACTCATGTTTTCTGTAACATGTTTCTTGCTTGAGATAGACACATTTGGGGTTATTTTTACCAAAGAAATTGACAAGCAATCTGAATCAAAGCTTACTTTATTTTTACATGAAGTAGGTTTGTAAACAATTTCCATAAAAGCAATAGATTTGCAAAATGTTTTCAAAGTAATGGTGCTCTATAGACTAGAAGACTTGAGTCATGACTTAGTTATTTTCATTTCATTGATTCATTATTATGGGTTACCATCATTGTCCCACAGGCCCAGGTAGAGAGATGGTCTGAAGAAGATGTGTTAGGACTGAGGAAGATCTAGTATGTATAGTAACTAGCTGCCCTATCAGATGTCACTAAACAATCACTGAATGCTGCACTTCGTTTTAAGATTTAAATTTTATTTTTATTTATGTGTATATTTGTGTCATTCTGTGTATGCCAGGTATTTACTGATTCCCACCGAGGTTGGAATAGGACCCCAGGTCTCCTAGAGCTGGAATTATAAGACATTGTGATCCCTCTAAAGTAGGCACTAGAAACTGAACTCCAATTCTTTGAAAGAGTAGCAAGTGTTCTTAACCACTAACAAACCTTTTCAGATTCTATGCCACAGAATAACCTGGAATATTTTAATTAATTACTGGAGCAATTCATGTCTACACGGAAGTAAATATTTTCTATCAAAATGATCTTGTTTTGTCCCATGCTGAATAATTTGTTTTTATACAAGTACCATTTAATGCACAAATAATGCGATTGTGGGTAGCGTCTATGAAATTTCCTAGGGTCAACGTCCATCTATAGAAATGCTTTTCTTTCCATGAGCTCCACACTTCTTTGTAAACATTTGGCATCAACTATAGCTTAGCTCAAATACTGAAACCCAACTAGAACACCAATATATATGAAGGTAATAAAACCATGAATCATAAAAGGGACTTTACTTAGTTTCTTAGCCCAGATGAGATCGCATTGATCCATACCACTAAAGTTCTATTCACATGCCAACATGAGCTCATTTATAAGGGATTTATCTGTAGCACAATGCTGTACAAACAAGTATTGCTAAGATATGCTACAGAATTAAGTTCTTTCTTTAGACTAGAAGATGAAAGGCCCAATTCTCTCATGAGGAAAGAGAGACAAATCTCTGTCACAATTTATTGATAATATTTGTTTAAGAAATGCTATCTTAAAATAAAATAATTCTTGAAGCCATGTTTTATTCAATTTCAATGAGTATTGTTCAATTATAGTACATGAATTTTTTCCCACTATGGAAAAAAATGAGAAAATGGGTAGTTAGTATATTCACTGCTTGATATCATAATATATCATTTCACTAATACATTCTTTGGATATTTTGGGGCTTAGAGCAATATTCAATTAAGTGTGATACTTAATACATATAACCAACTTGATAGGATTTAAAACCATCTAGGAGACATAACCTCTGAGTCTATCTGAAAGGAGTTTTATGCATTGGATTAATTGAGATGAGAAGACCTACCCTGATAGTGGTTGACATCACCCATTAACCAAGGACAAAAATTTAATTCACAGGAGAAAGATAGCTGAGCACCAACATCTTTTCTATTGCCATGAAGACATTATGACCAAGTGAACTTCTAAACTAAGTGTTGATTTGGGGATTATAGTTTCAGAGGTTTTTAGCGGAGCATGGTAGCAGGCAGGCAAGAATCACTCTGAAGCAGTAGCTGAGAGCTCACATACAATCACATACAAACATGAAGAAGAAGAGAGAGAGATCAGAAATGGTTCAAGTTTATTGAAACTTCTAAACCCTTCCCTAGTAATGCAATTTCTCCAACAAGACCATATTTCCTAATCCTTTCCAAACAGTTACTTCAACTGGGAACTAAGAATTGAAATATATGAGCTTATGGGGGCCATGCTCATTCAAAGTACCACAACCAATATGCATATCTCTACTTCCTGACTATGGATGCAATGTGACTAGCTTCCTGAATCTTCTAGCTCCATGATGGTCTGCATCCTTAAACTGGGACCTATTTTATCAGGATATGAGAAAAGTAATAATTACAAGACATCACAGAGAAATCTCATATACACAGACTTTCTCATAATCAGCCTCACTTTGAGGTGATAGATTTTCTACAATGTGTCTATATATCTTGACCCACCATAGTCATGCAAAGCCCATATTTCACATTAAAGTTAATGCTTAGTGTCGTACATACTGAAGATTGTTAAATTGTGAAATGCTCTATAAACTATGTTTCTAAAAATAAAAGCCCAATTATTTAGGGAACATTATTCTGTAAGATCTATCACTGGGACTTACTTAATTTAAAATTTCAGTAAGTGCAGCAAGAAATCAATATATCACCTAATCTTGTCTCTATGTGTTATAGCAATAAAACATTACATAAAATGTAGTAGGAGCTGAAGCACTTGTCTCAGACGTGAAATGTGAGAATAAAATTATAATTTGTGTTCAGTAAAAGTTAATGAACTTTGAAGAGCTCTAGACGGATTACTGGTGGGTCAGAAATCTATGTATATCAATGAGAGAAATAAAACTCTTGACAAACATTATGTTTTCCAGATTTTGAAAATTCTTTTAGTAAACTTTCTTATTTGCATTAACTTTGATCCCATCATGCCTTCTCTTTATGACTGTTAATGAGTTATATGAATCATTCCATTTTGTAGAAGTGTGAGTTAAAGATTGAAGTTTTGGAAAATTTTACAGTTCTAATTTATAGTAAAGTAAAATTTCATTAACTCCATTATATTTGAATATATTTTTTCCAGAAATAGATGAGACAATATTCTAATGGTAACCTGAGAAAGAATGTTTTTTTCAAGTTTAAGGTTGGGATTTTTTTGTTTGTTAGTTTGTAGAGAACAAGTGTTTCAAACTTACTTGTTTTCATTTTGGACATATCTGACTTGAGATTCTTAGTCTCCATTATGTATAGATAAGGTATGTTCTCTAAATAGAATATGAAAGCTAAATCTAACAGCCTAGAGAGGTCAATATGGGTTCTATTAATTAGAAGTCCCTATTTTGTGGTTGTATTTAATAACTAACTACTATGACCCTATTAATTAGGATATGTCAGCTGACCTGGAACATTCCTCTTTGCTGTCTAGCATTCTGAGTTTTAAATATTGCTACACAAGCCAATGGGTGAGAAAAAATCAATGGAATTACCCTTTGTAGGAAACTACATGATATAATAATGGCCTGCCAGGTAAAAAACACCTACTGTTGTCATAGAGGAAAGATGGTCATAGTTAACAATTTCCTTCAGTCGTGTCCATTTGTCTCCCTGTGCCTCTTCCTGAGTTTGGCATCTTTCTTCTATTTTAATAGATTTAATGTGCTTATTGTTTTTTGTTTTTGTATTGTTTTGCTTTCATTGTGATAATATAAAGTTTCATTTTGACAGGCTAAAGTTTACTACAGATTTTTCTCATATTTCTTCACATATTTCGAAATTTGAATTTTTTACCCATTTAATTATAGCTCTCCTTTCCTAGTCCCCAAGATCTAAGCAACCACATTTTTGCTTCCTCCTATTCTGATTTAAGTACTCTTAAGAATTTTCTTATAATCAGAATTATATACTGTTTATCTTTCATGATTAGATTAATTTAGTTAGCATAATAGCCTCAACCATCATCCATGCTTTAGTAAATGGCAAAATTTTCTTTTGTCATTGAAGAATATTTTGTTATATCCATATATACTTCTTTACTTCTCCATTTATTTATCTGTGAAAGTACAGGCTGCTTACATAATTTGACTCTTTTTAGTAATACTATTAGAAACAAAAAAATACAAACTCTTTAATGGTCAGCTTTCAGTTCTTTTGAATAGACACACATACACACATACAGACACTATATAGATACTATATAGACACACACTATATAGACACACACACACAATATATATATACACACACACACACATAATCTTTCATTTGCCAAAAATACAAAGCCATAAATAAGGAGATAAAAAGCATTTTCAATGAAAAATGATAAATATTCAGATATGATCTCACAGCATGTTTCTGGTATAAAAATGTTAGGGTCAGTCTATGTAAACTAAGTGGATTCTAACAACTTATCTTAATGGCTTGGAGACTTATTTTATTTATTTGATAGATCATAAAGAAGACTTAGTAGCAAAATGAAGAAAAATGCAATTGCTGTACAGTCCTTACTGTTCTCAGCCAACTGCTCTGTAATCTGTGATATGATGTCTCAAGATATCCTCTATATGCCTTGCATCCAAGTTCTTGGTTTATATACTGGCTGATTATTGTATATTATGTATTTGTATGTTGTTATTATTAACATATTTGTCATGGAGCAACAATCTGTTTAAAAAAAGAAATAGAACACACTGTGTATTTCTGGGTATAAATTGTCTGATGAACATCTATATCTACATAAAGTGAGAATTCCCACAGACAGCCCTTCTGTCTAGCCAAATATATCTACATACATTGTTCTCATATGGAGATTATACTCAGACTTCCTCCAAAAAAAGTATTTTACAGTTCCATCCAGTAATTACAACTCAATGTTCTGGATCTTTGAGTTATATGCATTATCTCTGAACTCTACAAATGAATTCTAGTGAAGATGTCTGTGAATTAAACATCTGACCAGAATACCATGCCTGAATAAAAGCAACGTAACAATGGACTGCATTTATATGAATTGTTATCAGTGAATGAAATGAATTCTTTTACTAAAGAAAATGCTAGGACTCCCATGCCATCTGTAGCGTAAGCTTCTTGGTTAACATATGTATCAGTTACTTTTTGTTAATGTGATAAAACACCATGATCAAAAGCATATTACGGAAGAAGGAGGATATGTTTGGCTAATAATTACAGAGGAACAGTCTATAGTGGTGACAGAGGCATAGCAGCAGGCAACCAGAACGAGAAGCTATAGATCACATCATCTTCATCAGCAAATATGAATCAGAGAGAAAGAACTTAAAGTGTGTGAACTTATAAATTCTCAAAGGTCACCCAATGTTGCACTTTCTCAAACAATCTCCATATCCTCCAGATTCTGTAAGAACCAAAGTGTTCAAACACATGGATCTGTGGGGCACATATCTCATTCAAACCATCTCATGTGTATCTGCCACTGATAGTGTGCCTTGTTGGTAGGTAATTATCATTCTATTCAATATGTCGTGACTAATACACATTGATTCTTTATATCTTATTGTTTAAGGGCTATCTGAATGGGCATTCAAAAGTGCCCTTCTTGAGGTAGTTTTGCCAGCTTATAATATACTACTTTTGAGACTTCTTTGGGTTTATTTAATGATCAAATAGTAATTTGGACAGCATGAGTCTCCAAAAACACACTGAGTTTTTATGTACTAAAATCTGGACAATTCTAAGACAGTGAAATTTAGAAAGAGTTCCTAAACCTGAATCTTTTGTTTGTTTGATTGTTTGATTTGCTTCCATTGTTTTACATATATTTATTTTTTATTTTTATTTTTATTTTATTTAATTATTATTATTTTTTTTTGCAGAAAAGGGTTTTATATAACTCAGGCTGGCCTGCAAATCACAATTCTCCTGCCTCAACCTGGCACATGTTTAAACTGCAAGCCTACAGACCACTTGCCTTGTTTTCTTGCATATGCTAATTATTGTTATTCCCACCAGATTTTAATTTTATGTAGCTTTATCACCAGAAACTCTCAACCATCTAAAAGCTAAGATCTCAGCAGACATTAAAAGACCCTTATTTTATCTATATTGTTTGATTGGTTCATTATCTGCTAGAAAATAATTACTTCAGAATAGTGACAAAACTTTAGGGCTCAATCTGATTTCTTGAGATTTATCAGGGGTTTTTCTGTAGGGCTAGGTTTTTAGCCATCTTTATGGATCTCACTCTATAGGATAAAGGGCATTCTTAACAGAATTGTTGCTGTAATGAATTAAATAAAGGTTTCATTGATACCAAATGCATCCCTGAAGACATTTTGTAGATAGAAAGTAGCACACATGCTAAAATATTTCCCTTTTTCTGTCTCTTAGAACAGTAAGCCATATTGGCCTAAGGCTGATTTTGAGGCTATCTGAGTCTTCGTAGCAGACAATAGATTTTTAGCTGGGGAGAAGGTTTAGTGATTAAGAGTCCATCTTGATCCTTCAGAAGATCCAACTTAATTCCTAGCACCCACTCTGGGTGATTAACAATTGTTTGCAACTAGAGTTCCAGGGAACTCAGTGCCATCTTCTGACCTCTGCAGATGACTGCACATGCGTGCCTGTGTGTGTATGCACTCATACACACACAAACACAAACACACACACACAAATAAAAATAAATAACAAAAGGAAAATAAATATTCTCTTCTGAGAGTCTCAAATGAATGAAGTATTGAATTAAGTATTTACTATACCTGTGAATGAAGACATAAATATGTTCATAGTAATTCAAATCACTTCATTGAAATTTCTAACTATGAAAATGAATAGAAAACCCTACAACAGAAAAAATTAAACAATCAAAGAAATCCTAAAAATGAAGTAAAACATAAGGTAATACACAATATTAAAATGTACTAAAAAAAGTATAGTTTTTTAAAATACCATATTGGCATGAACACAAATGCGTAGACCAGTACAACAGAATACGAACTGGAAATGAATCCATGTATTCATAACCCATTGATTTTCAACAAAGGTACAAAGTGCTACTACACTGTCATGAATGGAAACCAATTCTTAGTATTGGATATTTGACAAGGGTTCCAGTGTATATTTCCTGTTGGTTTATAGCAACAAGTAAATAAACTTATTATACTACTAATTCCATTTAGCTAAGACCATTGGGAGAATCTTTAGTATTTTATGTATGCCTTGAATATACGTTGGTCACTATTTATGAAGGACTGAATATCAGTTAAATAGAGAGGTAGTTTATCAATTGGGACTTAATGTAATGGTAACTGTTAAGCTGTTTTTGTTGTTATAAATTAAGTAGACATTAATTTGATTCAGGAAGTATTAGATAAAGGTAATTTTGAATGGCTGGAAAGGGGTATGAGAATTGAGAGTGCTTGCTGATCTTGCAGAGGTCCAGAGTCTGTTTACAGCACCTCCATTCAACATCTCAAAACTGACTGTAACTCCTGTTTCAGGGAATCTGATGCCCTCTTATGGCCATCATGGTTACCCACATACATATGGCACACATACACAAGTGGATACATAGGAAAATACAACACACACACACACAGATGTGATGACATACGCATACACAATTACACACAAACAACACAAAACTTAAAAATAATATAGTAGTGCAAGCTTTTAGCCCAAGTTCTCAGGAAGTGAAGGCAAAAGGATCACAAGTTTGATGTTATCACCGATTACATGGGTTAATTTGAGGTCATCCTGGATATATGAAACCTAAAACAGACAAGTGGACATATAGAAGAAGGCATCGCCACTCACCATGTGAAGACATAGTGACATGCAGGCTTAAATCCAAGAAATGGACAATCATCAGAGCCAGATCCTCTCATTCCTTATTTGTGGACTTTCTAATATTCAAAATTGAAGGATATAGTATTTATTGTTTATAAGTCATCTAGTTTTGTATCGCCTGAAATGGATTAAAACAGTATGGAGACAAAAAGCAAGAGTCAATTCTCTTGTAGGTTGTCCACAATGTGTGATTGGTTAAGGACAACATCAATGTGAGCACTTAATTAATTATGTCTTGTCCTGACCTGAGACAGTTTTGAGTAAAAGTAAGTCACTTCATGATGTTGAACTAGTTTTAGGAAAAGAGAACCTGAGGCCGATATTAAATTAATTGAAATGTGTACCTGAATGCCTTTTCTCTTGGCCAACTGCTACTGAGATAGTTTCCTAACTTGTAACAGATTCCTACTGTGCCTTTTTTACCTTCTTGCTCAAAAAAAGAGAGGAAAGAGGAAAATCCTCACTGCTCTTGCAGGTGGCCTTTAAAATTAGAAAGAGAAATTCACTGCCATTTTGGCTGTTGCAGCTTGGATAACAGAAACTGCAAAGAGAACTAGCTGAACTGAACTAACACCTTTCAAACCATTCTTTCAAGTGTCAACTCCAACTGCCAACACTCTCCTTTATAACCTAAGTCCAATTGGTATGTAACCATAAGGAGAGCTGCCCAGGACAAAGAATTTCTTGGCAAAGCATCCTGCAGACAGAAACGTATGCTTATGAGGGAAATTCCTTTCCTCAACTTGTATAAAGCAAGATGGTCATTTATCATTTAAATCACAAGTTCAAAGAGGAAAAAAAAAAGACATATCAAAAAATATATACTGAAAGGTAAAGTTTTAAATCTATACATTTGTTTTTTTGAAGCTACTAACATTCTTAGTTATTCACATCTAGCAAACGTGTTACTTCCAAAACTCTTATTTCATGCTGCTTTAGTCATCTAACTTGCCATTTAAGTAAAATTATCATTTCCATTTATTCTTAAGTCATTTTGTTTAATGTTTACCTTCCTATAATTATGCAAAAGATGCCAGTAAGATCCACAACCTGTTAGTCAACGCTTATGAAGTAAGCAGATCCTACAGCCAGAGCTATTGATTCAGTGCCAGGTTGTAACATTGTAAATTGAGAGACATATAGTATAACACATATTAATAAAACCACATCTTGCTGAGAGAAAGTCAGGCTTTTTAAATCACAGGTGCTAATGAGAGCACACCTGCTGGGAATCAGGGAAGCTGCAGATTTTATGTAGATATATGGATATAATAGACACTGAACTTTCTCTTAGTATCACCCAGTACTTTCAATGAAGTTTCAAAAAACGTACAGAAAATACTACATTCTAATACTCTTATTTTTGCATGTCTTTAAATTGTTCTGTATGTATCTGATATCAACACTTTGATAATTCTGGCTAAAAAGGGAGCTAAAGTTTTGACTTGCAAATAGTTTGTCCAATAATTCACTGTCAGACAAAATACAGTGACTGGGTAAAAAAACCTTACCTAGATACTAGAAAGTTTGTTCTCCACTCCCAAGCGAGACCTATTGAAACAGGATCTTCACCCTCAGTAGATGCAGTATGTCTTGGTTAATTTTAACAGTAAGTTTTATACAGCCTATAGTCTCCTAAGAGGAGAGGCCAGAGCCTCAAGTGAGGGATTCCTAGATCAAACTGGCCTTCTTGTTATTGTAGGAAAACTCGTTCCATTATGGGTGGAACCAGCTCTTGAGCAGGTGGTCTTGGAATTATAAGAAACCTAGCTCAGCATGAGCCTGCAAGCAGTCAGCTAACAGTTTTTGCCATTTCATCATCCCATTCCCTTCTTGAGTTCCTGACCTTATTTCCCTGGAAGATGAAATAAATTATTTCCTCCCCTGAGTTGCTTTTCATTGTGGTGTTTTATTATAGCAACAGAAAGAAACTAGATCTGCGAATAAAACATACCTACACCTTAAAGTTTGTGAAGCACTGTATTAATAAACATTCAACGGTATCTTTTTAGTTGGTGCTTCTTGAAGAATCAAACACATTGGATATAATTAAGTGGGTACAATGTATGTTACATCATTCATCTCTATATTTTATCAATATAAAACTGCAAGAAATAGTTAGATCACATAATATATATTACAACAACCACTTTAAAAAAATCCTCCAGTAAGACTATAGGAATACATTGTATTGTTATATTTATTATACTACTTTGAATGCAGAGTGAGGATAAGATTTTATTTGCCTTATAGTCCTTATGGTATTTTTGCTTACAGAGACTACTTTATATGATTTTGGAAAATAAAATTAAATTCACCAATACAATTCATCTTGTTTTAATCAGTTTTAATAATTAAGAGTCAGTACAGAAGGGCTGGAGGTTTGGATCCATCATTAAATTAAGAGTGTGTATTGCTCTGGCATAGAAAGGAACCCACATCAGTAGCTCACAAATGCCAGTAACTTCAGATCATGATTTCTGATGCCCTCTTCTGGCCTCCCCCAGATACTTATAGTAACATATATACCCCCACACAGACAAATATGCAGAAGCATAATTAAAATACAAATCAATCGTTAAACTTTAAGGGCCAATACAAAACAGTTAGTCAAAATTGTGGTAGAAAACATGAGTTATTTAAAACATCCTACCAAAACAAAGACAAGGTTGTTCTACCTAGGCTTGGTAGTAAGAGAGTTTTACTTGATCTGTCCACAGAAATAGTTTGAGAGTCATAAAGATTTTAGCTAGATCTTGAGTTACTTCAGATTCCATCCGAATAAGACAAAGCATGGCAAGTATCTCGAGGCCAATTTTCAGTGAGTGCATATATTATAAGGCTACAACTGTGAGAATACCAACATGACGGGAAACATTGCCTATGAAATATAATGATCAGGAATACAGTTTCTTGCCTCTATTCTGTTTTTAAATGTTTAGGAGGCAGGCTCCTGAGGACTGGTGTGACCTCTGAAGCTCTTGATTTCCACCCATGACTTCTGAACTAGACACCAATTTGCTTTCTGCCTGTTCACTTCAGGCTATATTTGATAACGTTCTTTATATTGCCATTTGCAACACATATACAACCATGCATGTATATATGGATATATACTAAGAAAATATAGATGCATATATCATGACACAATGGCATATTTGTAATAATTTTATACACTGTTTACTGGAGAAGCCCAAATCAAAATTTCATACCTGTTGAATAAAGTATTTTTTTGAAACTTGATTATATATTGTTGTCCCAAAAAATAATTTTTAGTTATTGTATTTCATCATGGATCATTTAGAAGTTCATTTTTACACTGAACTTCAAATCCTAGCTTTTGATCCTTTAAGAAAAATCATGCTTAAGTGTCTTATCTGTGCTAAGCATACATAATGCCTTTTCCTACCTCATGATAGGAGGAAGTGTAAAGTTCTTTCAAAATATTACTAATTGTTTAGTGTTCTATTTCTCTGTAAGCCCCAAACTAAGTCTATCACAATTTCAAAACAGAAATATCATCTAATCTCTGAGAGGGAGAGAAAAAGTATCCCTGATTTGTTTGTTTGAGTTTATCTTTTTTGTTTTCAATAACACAGATATCCTTGGCAACAGAAATATAATGAAACAATAAATCAGAGTAAAACTAAGCATGGCAGAAAAATGAGTTTCATTCTTCATGAAAGATGGTCATCTTCCCAACTCTAATGCTTTATAAATTAATAGTTTTTAAAATTAAATACTAAAAAATTAAAGAATTTCGTAGTAATTATTAGATGTTATTTATATATTTCTTGTCTTTTGTCAACACTGAAAGCATATGAAACCCTAATTTGATGTTATTTCTCTGATTTGAAGAGCATATAAAAGAGAATTTGTGGGTCTCCCAGCTGACAGAACAATAATTCATTGGAATGTCTAGGAATGATAGAATTCTTTCAAATGAGTTCTATAGGAAAAAAGCACATTACTTGGCTAGAATAATCAAAACTGTATTTGAAAATCCATCTCATTTTCATTATGCCAGCTCTACGAAATTCAAGTAGATCAAGATCTATTCTTGTTTATGGGTATGCACTTTTCCAGTTTTTATAAGATCATACAGCCATTTGGTTTTCTGGTAGATTTTAGACTCAGATATACTTTTTGTGTATCTTATGCACTCCTTTATGTAATAAGTCCTCTTAGTCTCTTAATCTTCCTCCCATTACCTCAATATTATCCCAGCATCAGCTATAATGTAATAATGCGACATTTTAATGAATGAATTGCCTATGAGAGTCACACTGGCAAATAAATTGACAAAGGTGTAGGTGGGCACAGCCACAGTTGTCTGTATGAGAGACAATTAATATTATTCAATAGCAACTTGAGGCAGTAGGAATGAATCATTATAAGACTGCAGAAGTAGAATTTCATTAGTGTGTCCCCTTAAGAAAATGTGTCGGAGGATGGGGAGATGGCCTAATAGGTAAATTCCCTTGCTGCACAAACATGAGAGTCTGAGTTTAAGTAGCCAGTACTCTTGCATAAGAATACTGGAGTGGGAGTGGCTAATAGTACTCCAGTCCTGAGAAGGCAGAGTGAATGTAGGAAGATCATTGAGGCTTGATGCTTGTGAGCCTAATCAAAAACCTGTGAGCTCCAGATTCAGCAAGAGATCCTGTCTCAAAAGAAAAAGGCACCCTGGTCCTTACCTACTTATGCATATGTACCTACACACTTATGAGTATACACATGAACAAGAACAATATACACAAACACAGAGAAAGAAAAGAAAATATTTAGAGGCTACATAGTGGCATATGCCTATAATCTCAGAACTCAGAAGGCTTAGGCAGAGATTTGCTATGATTTCGAAGCCATTCTAGGTTGTGATCTACAATTCAGTCTGGCCTAGGCTAAAATATGAAATTCTGTTCCAAAGTCAGAAGAAAATAAAAGATGGTTTATGGGTCAGTGAGATGGTTCTTTGAATAAAATAAGGCTTCAGACCTGAAATCTTGAGTTCAATTCCCATAACTCGTGTGATGAAAGAAGAGACAAAGTTTCTGAAAGCTGCCTTCTGACCACCACATGTATTCACACACACACACACACACACACACACACACACACACACACAAGAGAAAAGTTTAGATGCCAGTTTAATGGTGTACATATTTTTACTGGCACTGCAAGCATAATGTAAAAAATGGTATCATATAAGTTAATCAGTTATACATACTATATTCTTTTCTTTATATATGTGAACTGAGTGTCAGTCATGTGTCATTGGGCTTTTCAGTGCTTACAGGAACAAGAATGAAAATTTACCTGTCACAGAATCATCATAGGGAAGAAAATCTCAAAAAAATCACAATGACCATGTGTAGGTCCCATGGGTGGAATCCCCTTTCTATGTCCATGTCCCCACACTAGTCCCTTGTCCAGAGTCTGGGGCTGCCCGCAGTAGCTCCAGGCCAAGGAACAAAGGAGAGCATTATAGCTTGGTAGGGAGTAGGTTGTGGGTTTATGGCAACTTTCCATGTCTTTGGCAGCCCTCCAGTGAGTCGGAGGAGTTCACATTTCAGGGACGTCTCAACTCTAATTTGGGGTGTAGGGTACATATAAATGGCCACAAGCAAGGGAGGAGCAGGTAACCCTGAGAATGCCCATAAGTTAGGACATCATATGTTGGGGAGTGGCCTTGCCTGTGTATGGAGTTTGAATCTGTGTATTCTAGCCTGAAGGGCAGAAAAGCATATTTGCTTTAGTGAATATCTAAAAATTTAGCTGGAATCTGGCCAGGGCTAAAGAGCACCTGAGTTTCTCCCATCCTTACCCTCTAGAAGTGATGCAGACTTCAAGGCAAGCTTCAACTCACAATAGCTTTTGGACAGTCCCAGAACCATGATTTAGGAATATGTATATATATATATATATATATATATATATATATATATATATATATATATATAGAGAGAGAGAGAGAGAGAGAGAGAGAGAGAGAGAGAGAGAGAGAGATTTGGAAGAATAAAGCAGTATCTTCCTATGGAGAAGGAATAAAAATTCTGTGTGGGAAGACTTTCCAGAAGAGAAGGAAGTGTAGTTTTGCTAAGGAGAAAAGACAAGAAAAAAAGAAATTCACTATTAAACATAACATTCTGTGATTTTTGCACCAACTATAACTTTTCCTTGTAGAATGACTTGATTGCTACCTTCTAAGTCTTAGATATCATATGTCCCACACTAAAGTGTTTTCTGATTGAAATCATTTACAGTATCACCATGTTATATACATGAAACAGGCATCTGTCAGTGTGAAAACTGTTCACAGCCTAAAGTTAAGGCTGACGCAAATGTTCCACAGGGTGGGTCAACTGGGTTAATTGTCACAATTGTGAGTGACTAAAAATGGCATCAATGTTCCCAATGGTTTAAGTGCAGTAGTAAATTAAATACATAAAATAGATGTTTTAAGAAATAGAATCTTTAGTGCCACACTTTAAGTTTATGTAATTTATTTTTAATCTTGATATAATAATTAAAGCATGTCATAGAAATGTCAGTTAAATTAAATGCTTAATGTGGTCACTTCACATAAGTAATAGAATTAGCATTCTGATGACAAAGCTAGGTATCTCTTTCCAAATGTATTTAAACATACTCCTTATGCCTTGCAAGCTGGAAGTGGTGGTACCCATTTGTGATCATAGTGCTGGGACACAGAGGTCCAGTGACAGAAGCAACTCAGGGGCTCACTGGCCAAACAATGTGTCAAATTAGTGAGCCTCTAATTTCATTGAGAGACCTTCTTTCTCCCTCTCCCTCTCCCTCTCTCTCTCTCTCTCTCTCTCTCTCTCTCTCTCTCTCTCTCTCTCTCTCTCTCTCTCTCACACACACACACACACACACACACATAACACACAAATAACAATGAAGGAATATATCAATGTCATCCTCTATCCTCCTTACATGTATCTGAGTGCAAATTTGCATACACATGCAAAAGAAACACAGATATACACTACATGCCAACAAAGGCAAAAACACTTGGAAAGATTTATATGTGCCAATATTGCAATCAATCAAATAATTATTTTGCGAAATACCATATGTCATTAGCAACTACCTTTACCAAATTACCATTGGTTCGGGAATACAACTGAGTGGCCATAATGAAATGAAATAATATTGAAAAACTAGTGTTAGCTCAGCAGCTAAGAGAACTTGCAACTGTTGCCAGCATCCATGTCAAGCGGTTTATAACCACCTATAAATCAATCTCAAGGGATCTGATACCTCTGAATTCTCCAGGCACCCTCACACACTTAGAAGTGAACTTTACCATTTTTGTACCACTTAGTATTTCATTGATTTGTAAATGTTTTATATAAAATTATATCAACCTTTGTTCCATCATACATGTTGCAAATATTCCTAAATTTCTGTGTTTAACTGTGTGCCTTGATTATCTGTACTCTCAGTGTCATAGTTAGACAGTTCTTTATCAGTAAATTCTCTCAATATTCATGGAGTATTTTCTAAAACTGTCAAAAATTGTCACATGACAGATTTCTGTGTTTAGTCAAAAATAATTTTCATTAAATATAGAATATATATTATATTTTAAATTTGTGATAAGTAATTAGAAATGTCAAAACTCTTCACTTTATAATTGGTTACAGTGGTTCTAGTTGGATAATTTAGATATCTTTAAATCATTTATCCAAAATTTATGTTAGTGTTTTGATAAAAATAATTCTGCTCAATCAAAAGATTAGTGACATTCTTCCCATTAAAAAAATCACCAAGATAATGACATTTTGTATTCTTTACTTGCTCTCCTGTTTTTATAGATGTGCTGAGGTAAATATTACTGATTGCAGTCATTGCATTCTTCTGTATCATTTGTAGAATAAAATTCATTAGCATTTTTATAAATTGAAATGCCAAAAAAATAAAATCCTAAGAACAAAAAATAATTAATTTAGTCTTGGAGAAGTAGTTCAATTTACTAGTAAAATTTTTAAGCCTCACAAGTATTTCTAACTTGTTTTGGCTGTATTTTATTCTCTTTAATATTGTGATTGTTGATTTCTATGCTCTCTCAAATGTTGGAATGATAAATAATTAAAGCAGAATAAGATTCTTTCTATGATCTTCCATCTTTTAAATAGTATATCTATTCTACTCTAATGATGGAAAAAGAACAACCATTCAGAATGTCTGTGTTAATCATCAAGAGTCATGGACATTCTGACTGGTCACAGGCATTTTCTGAGATTTTTCTCTGGGTCTGTGATGCTTTAAGCCTTTTTGTAAAACTTTTGAAATTCACAAATAAAGGAAATTTAAATTATCAGTTAATACTGACCTAAAAGCTTTGTTCTTTTTCCATCATTAGAGTAGAATAGCAACAAAAAATGGGGAAGATTGTAAAGATTTTCACTTTACCTCTTACTTTAAAAGTTTTGAAGCTCTTCATTGACTTCTGTAGTTTTCTGTGTTAGGAGACTGTTAAAAAGGCTCAGCTTCCCATAGTCAAGCATTTCCATAAGCGTTCTTACTACAGAAAACAAGGAGGGTTCATGGCCCCCTAACCATAGGGCCAGGTGCCAATGTTAAAGGCTTAGAGTGCCAAAAATTCCTCCACAAAACCTAGAAGGAGGCATCCAAAGCTTCAAGGCAGCAAGAATTCTGCATTTGATTTAATCAAGGGTCATTGCATGAATCCAGTAATACCACAGAAAGGAGCCTGTAGCATAATACGTTTACCAAAGCTTTAAGAAACATTTTTGCGTGGGAAGTACAGTTATTCATGTGATGAATATTTCCTTTTGGAGAATGTAGCTGCAGCTTGTTCACAGACTCACTGGAGTCTCTGTGAGATGATCATCAACAACAAGGCCTTTTATATTCAACCTTCTTAACTTTCTACTTTCACTGATGCAGTAAAGAGATATTCTGAATCTCCCAAGTATAAAATTGACATATTGCTACTCTCTAATGATCTTCTAAAGATCCGGCAATTTTATTTTCCCTAAAAGCCCAGTTTCCTTGTAAATAACCTCTGTTCAATTTGAGACATGCTGGGAATATTTAGAGTACACAGTAAAGGGGATACTGCATAGAGGTCTGACATTACTGTCAATTGCTTTCCTCATTTGAGAGGATGGACGCCTGTGAATTGAATCACTCTTGCAAGTAAATGAAGGGATGTAAATATACATATTCCACTCAGATTAATCTTCTCTTGGCAGACCAATTTTAAGCTCTTCTTACTGTTTTGTTTGTTTGTTAACATCAATTCTTTTGCTGTTGGTATTTTTTCTTCTGTCAACTCTGGACTTTTACAAAGTTATGCCTTTTTTAAAATACTGAGCTTTTTAAAATTTATGTGTATGAGTATTTTGCCTGTATGTGTGTGTGTGTGTGTGTATGTGTATAATGGTGTGCCCAGTTTTTGAACTCCTCCACTTCCCCAAGAACTACCAGGAGACCACCAGTTCTGATGCAAAAGCAAGGGGTCTTTATTCTGGGGAGCAAACCAGTGCACTGAGGTCTGGAACCACCACAAAAGGTGGCCGGCCCGAGAAGATTCCTGCAAGGGTTTTGAAAGGGAGCAGAGGATCTCTCTGATTTGTCAGAACCCAGGCTCTAGATTGGTTCGTTAAATGTTATTTGGCAACAAAGATTTCTGTGAAAGTGAGTACTTGACATTAAACCAAGGAAAGGTTAGTGCCTTTACCACTAGGGGTGCTGGGCTTTTCATATAACACATGCATACAGTACCCATGGAAGCCAACAAGGGATGTCTGATCTTTGAGACTGGAGTTGTAGACAGCTGTGAATCTTCATGTCGGGGCTGGGAATTGAACTTGGGTTATCAGTCAAAGTGATGATCACTCTTAACCAGTGATCCAATTTGCCAGTCCCCTAAAAAACAATCTTCAACTATGCCTTAATAATGGTTATTACAGTCAATTTCTTCACATGTACGATCGACAATAAATAATTACTGAACCAAGAACATCTATACATGCATACTTTCACACACACATGAATGTCAAAGCTCATAGAGACACTTATATACTTGGAAAGATGGTATGAATAATGGAGAAATCTGTGAAATTTACTAATTTTAACAGAACCATCTGTAAGTCACTGAAAACAAACTATAACCCCATTCATCCTGTAAGTCATAGTGAGAAATTTGAACATAATAACTCATATCCCAATTTTGTTTCAAAAGAAGCTGACAAGAAGGAATCCTGTAGAGACATTGGCAATGCAATTCGTTGCAAAATTTGAGGAAAATCTTAACTTCTGAATCTAGAAATTGATAATATTTGACCCAGATTAAACACAGAAATTTCTTCTCATTTTATAATGAGGGTAAACAATTGGAAAATGTGCCTGTTGTCTGTATCAATGTGGCAGAACTTGTAGGTGGTATTTAGCCTCATTAATAGGCAACCTCTCTCTTCACACATAGACAATGCTGCTTGTCAGCATAACTCAGTGGTCTTCAACCGTCCTAATGCTGCTGCTCTTTAACGCAGTTCCTCATGTAGTGGTGACTACTTAGTGCTCTAACTGACAGCATGAACCTAGGAACATGAAATGTGGCAAACTAAAGCCTCATGCTATAGACAACTTTATTCAGATCATCAGATAATTTATAGTCTGAGGGCATTCTGAGGGTTAAACAAAGTTTACTTGAGTTCAAGTTACATATAGACTCAAGGTCACGTTCACATGAGTTTAGCCTATCTATAGTCATGAAAATAACCCATGCTTGGAAGCATTATTCTGAGTAATAATGAATAAGATGATGGGTAGTCTAAAGTAAAACCCACTCTTACTATTAACCTGGGAGGGGCATGAAGGGCATGAAGGTACATTCCAAGGACAACCCATGTTATAGAGAAACAGAGATTATAAAACTTTTGTTTACTTGGAGTTTTCTCACAAGGTCTTAGAAATCTCCTCACACAGCTTCATTTATAGGCCATGTTCTTGACTTTGACCCCCAGTCATAAAGTTATTTTTGTTGCTACTTCATAACTATAATATAGCTACTGCAATGAATTGCAATGCAAATATTTGATATGCAGATGACCATAGGCAAGCCCTGTGAAGTGGTCTTTGGATCCCCAAAGGGGATCCCACAGATTGAGAAACACTGGCATGCCTTATTAGAAACCAAAACCTGGAAATAGGGCGTGGAAGATAAGTCCATAAGTAAAGTGCTCAGTGCACAAACAAGAGGATCTGAGTCAATTTCCACTTTAAATCCCAGGGATAGGGAGATGGAAATGGGCAGAATGCTGGTACTCTTTGGCCTACCAGACAAGCCATATCTGTGAGTTCAGGCTAAATGAAAGACTATGTCTTAACAGAAAATAGTGGGCAATCCCAAGGAATTATACCAGATGATAACCTTTGTTTGTACATGCCAGAGCACACACATGTACATTCCCTGCTACTCCAAAAGATAGAAATACCAAAAGGTCCATCAACAGAAGATGGGCAAAGATAATTGTTTATAATCATAAAAGATAATTATGATGCAATATAATTAACACTACCACAGGGAATCATGTGTTAGACTAACAAACATAATAGGGTGTATGTATTACAGGAGTAATCTATATTAAGTCAAATAGCAAATCTAAGTGGTCTTTATACATTTAAGTAAATTATGTATGCTTTTAAGTATATTAAGAGGACAAATATCTGTGCCCTTGAATCAGTAAAATGATAAGATAGCAATATATTGAGTTAAATGGGAAACAATGTGTGCCTAAGGGAGGGTTATCGGAACTATCTGTGAATTTTATAGAACTCAATAAGTGACTACATCTATGTTCTTATTGCATTGACTCTTTGAATTGAACAGCTTAGTATATGTACTTTTTGGTTATGTATCTCCTATTTTGTGATTAGCAAAAAAGTCCACAAAATCAGTAGTATACCCAGTTTCAAGTTAAATGGAAGCTAATCATCATCAACACAAGCTCAAGAAAGATAAATACATTTTAAAAGAAACAAATTACCTTAGAATTAGTATCTTTAAAAAGAACCAAGAGATTCTGTATGTCTTTATATTCAAACATGAAGAACAGTTTATATATTTATGTATGTGTAGGGTCTGTTGAGAGAGATTGAGGCATGGGTACAGAGAGAGATGGACACACACCGAGTCCTCTTTCAAGTAGGTAATTGAAAGTAAGCATACAGGATTAAAACATGAGACAGTAGAAATAGTTACTGCACTGATCATATGAAACAACTAAGATCTCAACACATAGTCTAATACTTCAATGAAAATTATAAGACATAATTTGAAGGTCCAACAATTCATACAATGCTGTCTCTATCCAATGATTCCCTGTTAAAAAACACACAGTGATTGAAAACAAAATACAGAGGTGAAAGCATTCTTGAAGACAATACAGCAAAGCTTACTTACAAAACCTCAGGAAGAGCATGTTTCAAGCGTGGCATTGATATTAGGTGAACAGGGTTATAGCTCAGTGGTTAAGAGAACATACTACTCTTGCTTAGGACCTGAGTTTCCTATCTGAGATAGACTTTATCCATGTTGGGTAGCTTACAACTCCCTGTAACTCCAAATCCAATGGATCATGCACCCTATTCTGACCTCTTCAGGTACACACACGTACACATACACATATGGATGAACACACAGAGAGTATAAAAATTAAATAACTAAATCTTAAAGAATGTTACAAACAATTTTTTTAAGTACTGAAAAATTAAACTTTAGAAATAAATGCAAACTACTCAAGTTTCCACCAAATTGAGTGGGAGGAGAACATTTTTATATGCAAATAATGACACAGTTGTTCTCAGGTCATTCATCTGAAACATACTCTTCTGAAGACACCTACTTGTATTCTTCATATTGGAAGAATAATTGTCACAGATTTATGTTCCATAGCTCAGGGAAAATTCAATTAAGTTTCAAGGCTAATTCATATTTCTCTTGAATGATGCTTTGTAAGTTTGCATTGCTTATGTATTTTATGAAAAAAAAGATCTTTGAACAAAAAGAAGTGGATATGGGAACCACAAGAAGACAGCAAAGATGAAAACATATGAATCAGTCTAAGTAATTGTAGAGGACTCCAGTGACAAACTTAAAGCAACTGTTAAGGATTCTAAAAGAAAAATAACAATGTTTTTAAAAAAATGAAATTTTTTTTCTTTTCTTGTAACACATACAAACAGAATAAAGAAAAAATGACCAAGAGAATTTCAATAAATGCACTGAACAAGAATATTTTAGGCTATTATTTGACATCAACAAAAGTAGAATATCCACTATTAAAACAAACAAACAAAATCTAATGGACTAGTATTAAGCTGAAATGATAATGGTGTTTCAGCAAGATTTACAATCCAATCCAATCCAATAAGATTAAGAACAAAAATCTCTATGCACCTGTGATGGAAACATTAAATCCTAACAATGAATCTCTTAGATCGAGAAGGATGATGGATAATCACAGTGGGAATATGTTCGAATCCTTTTCAGAAACAGGCAGATTAAGTCAATAAAATGATATCAGACCATCTATAGAAACTAATACGGCTATAAGCACAGGTGGACATTTAGAGGTACTTAAAGTTCTGTGACTGAATTTGCAAATAAAATAAAATAATATCTATCATATGCTACAGAACTATACATATTCAGGTCCTTAGAGATTGCACAGCCAGCAAAGGTGCTCACCTCCAAGCCCGCAGAACTGAATTAAGATCCCAGGGGCTCACAAAGTGGAAGGGAAGAACAGATTCCTCCAAGTTGTTCGTTGACCTCCACTGCACTGCTCTGAGGAGTCTTGTCAAGTGTGTCTGCCTGCTGAGCACTTCTTCAGCTCAGGGAAGTCAGGTTGGCCTTCAAGAATGATTTTGAACTCTGAGATACGTTTCCAGCGCTTGCATAATTACTTTCTGTTTTTTAATTTCTATCACAATGGATCCATCTTAGGGACCTGCAGAAAGGAAAGTGGGTTAGAAAACACATAGAGGGAGAAGCAAATGAGATGGAACAAGTTATAAAGTTGAGTGGTTACCAGTTAGGTAATGGGTGGAGGTAGAAATGATAACTCAAGGCCCAATTTTAACTGAGTTAGAAAGACATGGAGTAGTCACTCCTGACAGCACATTCTACAGTGTATACACACACACACACACACACACACACACACACACACACACACACTACCATTATGTCGGCTGCAAATAAACATGAGGATCTGAGTCGGTTGCTCATCTCATTGCTGTCATAAAATACCTAGCCTATGCTACTTAAGAAGGAAAGGTTTACTGAAACCCTGGTTTGGAGGAATGGGAAGGCAAGATGGTGCGTGAGAGCCACTGTAACTTCAACAACTAGAATATGAGGAAGCTGGTCACACAGTAGTCCACAGTTGGGAAGCAAGGACAGACAAATGCAGGTAGGTGCTCCACACATGTTCTCCTTTGTTTTCTATCCGAGACCATAGATGGTGTGGGATGGTGCCAGCCATATTTTTTCCTCTTTAATCCAACCTCTTTGGAAGTACCTTCACAGACACATTCAGAAGTCCTTTCTTAGGTGATCCTAAACCAAGATTAACCACGAGGACAGCTTACTAAAAAAAAAAATCCATCACAAAAGAAGACATGACTGTCAGAGTGGCCAGGGATTTTCTGACCTCAAACCAATGACACAGCCTTTGTCATAAACTTTCCAAGAGGAAAGGTTCCTCTGAGCTGAAGTTTCTTTAGGAATTACATTTTAAAAAGCCAAAATAAGTGCAATGATAAGCTAAATATCATATATCAAGTGTCCCTCTGAGCTTTCCAAGGCTAATTTTTCATTTTTAAGTGAATTAGTTTACTTTAAAATGGGCTATTTTAGTCAAGTAAGATGTTAATCTTGCAGTTATGAAATTAGCTAATTAACCAGATTTTTCAATGTCAGTGAGAATGCAGGTTTGTTTTCTCGATCTCATAAGCATAAACTAATTAAATGGAGCTTATTAGGACAGGTGCTGACCTGGGGAAAACCACATCAGCCACTTGTCATAGGAATTCAGAATTTACTATTGTTTTTCTCCCTTTTGGCATTATTTTTCATAATTCAGTGTATAAGAAAAATCATTTGTGTTTGTAAAGAAAATGGATTAATGTCTGAACAGAGTAACTCATTTGAATATCACCTTGTACAGCCTGAGCTCTTTGCAAGTTGACTCTACCTTATGTTTTCTATAGAAAGCTATAAGCGTAGGAAATGGAAACACTGAAGAGGTAAAATACAAGCCACCAAAGAACATTAACTGCCACATATAGTATTTGTGCTCCGGGTTTAATAATAAGAAGTATGTTTTGAGTCTAGGATTCAAGTATGGAGTCTCTAAAATTCCCTGTGACACAATTACTGGATTTTCTTTAATGATTATACTAAAATATTCTTCATATATATTTATTTAAACATTGAAACATCACTCTGGCATGAGATGTTTCTGTATGTTGAAATTAATCCGAAATTTCTATCACCATATTAGTAACTTTAAATTTCTGGGACAAAAATAAGCTGATCAAAGTAATATAGGAAAGGAAGGGTTTGTTCTGGCTCAGTTTGAGGGTATAGGCCATCTTTGCAAGGAAGGGGAGGCAGCTGGAGCAGGAGGCAGATGGCCACCATGGAGCCAGAGTCAGGAAGAAAGGAGCACTAAATCACTAGAACCCTAGATCATAGGATGATGCTATCCATATTTAGAGTGGATCTTCCCACTTCAGTCAACCTGATCTTGGTAATTCAACACAAGCATGCTCAGGTATTTGCTTTTCTGGTGATTCTTTATGCTGTTGAGTGGACAAGCAAGATTAACCGTCGTAGTTAAAAACACCATAAAATACATTTAGATTTCCAAATAGCGCTGGGAGATAGTTTCGAAGTTACAAGCACATACGACTCTTACAATGCACCCACGTTGAGGTCTCAGCACACATGTGGGACAGCTTACAAGCGTCTGTAACTCAAGCTACTGGGAATCCAAATGCCCTCTGCTGGACTCTTCAGGCATTGCACTCGTGTGCATGAACATACCTAGAGACATAAAACGCACAGAATTAAAAAAAAATAAAATAAAACTTTAAATAATTTAAAGGACAATTTTGATTTAGTTTAGTTTTCATTTTCCAAAGAAAACATTTTCTCCTTTGCTCATTTTGTTCACTATGTTTTGAGCCTCCTTGTCTTGCCATGAAAAGGCTTACAGTAAAAGTGAACACATTTAATGATGAGTTTAAAAATATTAATGAAAGGCTTTGTCTTACTAAACTATTAATTTGAATTAATATTAAAAGGTACAGTACTGAAATTATTAATAGTGACTTCCAAAAATTTATATATATTCATGATATAGATTTTTAAATCTTCAAATAAAATTTTATTAGCTTAAAAGAATTGAATTTCATACCTGATCTTACTCATTTGCATGATTCTTTTTATAATCATTTGTATTGACTTAAAGAACATATCAAATTCAATACTATTACAATTAAACAGATTTAACTATTACATTACAGAAAATAACTTCATCTCATACATTATTGTCACCTTTGTATTAATAAATCTACAGAAATACTGTTACTATGCACTGTTATAATCATTCAAAATTTAAATAGGCTTATGTATCAGATTGCAAAAAAACAAACTTATGCTGTCATTTGTATTCACTTCTTGAATGACAGACTTTACATAACTATTAATACTCTATCCTTATGCAATTGTCCCTTGTTCTCATTCTAGAACTCTTCATTATTGGTGATGACAATGTGAAGTGGTGGTCTCCATTGGCTTACACTTCTTCCTAGAACTAGACTTAAAATTATCATGAGTCTCAGCAATTCAATCCCTAAGAAGATAGCTAAATATTAAGGATGTTTGTTTACAAAAATAATTACAGAAAAGTGCATTATACACTTATTCATAAGACTAAATCATGTGTGTGTTTTATGTATATAATATATATTTTGTACATATATGATACATACATATATACTATACATATGTATGTGTGTTTATTAGACTGGCTTATCAGATGTTGTTAAGTCCAGTAATGGAGAGGCAAGAATCCTGAAGTTGATCAACCAAGGAAAATGGCTGTTTCAACAATCATAACCTGGCACTGAAGGTCTATCACCTTAATACAGAGTGGAGTAATAGTTAAAAGGCTATACATTGTAATATATGCTTGAATGTGAATGCAGCATAAATATTTTAACCTAACGTGATGAATTCAGACACGAAATCTCACTAGGTGTGATTCCATTTTCATGAAGTGTAAAGACTAAACAAAAATACAACCATAGAAAGAGCAGTCGAGAGCAGAAACTGATAACTATTCAGCATGCTAAGGTAAAAAAGTGTGATTGATTTTCCATACATGATGAATCTATACCAACATCTCTCATGCCCTGCCAAGAGTCAGAGAACATTCAGGAAGAGTAAAACGAAGAAACGTGGGAATGCTGGACCATGGGGAGGTATGAAGTGAATTTCTGTCTCCTGGATGTCTCATGATCTCACAGCAACTGTGGTTTCCTGCACAAGACCAGTGAAAGATTAAGCCAGAAAAAGAAGTCAGGATTAGTTGCATTCCAGTCTCTATCCCTTACTGAGTTCTTATCAGTGAATGGCTGCTGAGGCCCAGAGAGACATTCTTAAAGTGTAATGGAATATTTGAACCAGATTTTGTAACATTGTGTGCTCTGTTTGTGCAGTGAGTGCTCCTGTAACATTAAGACTTGCTTTTCACAACTTCTGGGGTTCTTCTCAAAACTTTTGCGGGCAGGCTTCTCTCTGAAAGACTTGCTTCCTGCACCTATTCTCAGTTCTCAATGGATGTGCAAAGAGTTAACACTCTGAAATCTTCATGTTAAAAGCATTTGTTAGCCTGATGCTGGTGGTGGCACATGCCTTTAATTCTAGCACTAAGGAGGCAGAGGCAGGGGGATCTCTGTGAGTTCTAGGCCAGCCTGGTCTGTAGAGTGAGTTTCAGGATAACCAAAGTTACAGAGAAATCCTGTCTCAAACAAACAAACAAAAAAGAAAAAGAAAACAAAAATAAAAACAAAAACAACAAAATAAACAAACCAAAAAAAAAAAGATTTCAGTTTAAAGACATTTGTTTATGATATTGCAAATGAAGAGTTTGCAGACTTTTGCAGCTGGAACCCAGGTGATACTGTGGATTCTTCAGCTAAACTCAATTTTTGGTGTCAGCTGGCAGAAGCTGGCTCTGTGTCAGTGGGACAGAACTTTCAATCAGTAAATTACCTGGATGTCACATGTTCTGGGTCAGTCCCTGAAGAGACTTGACTCTCTGCATGTGGCTTAGGCATTTTACTTCCATGAAAATCTCTGTTCTTTATTGAATCCATTCAAGACATTATATTTCCATAGGCTTCTCATGTTCCAGTGCATGGACACACCCAACACAACATTAATAGGGCTTAGTGGGCCTTTGGAAGAAGAAGAGGAGGAAGAAGAGGAAGAGGAAGAGAATAAGGAGGAAGAAGAGGTGGAAGCCTGAAGTTGGGAGGTATATCTGTTGAAATGGATATGGAATGAGTTGGAGGGAGAAAAAGGAAGTAGATATAATCATATTTTATTGTATACATATATAAAATTCATAAATAAATAGGTATAATTTTATATTTATTTAAATTAGTAAAAGTGTGGGAAGGTCTATGGAGAAGAAGGAAGAAAATTGATACAATAATGTGGAAAGCCACGCTAACAAAACTGAAATTACTTCTGTGAGCTTATTGTACATGCCACTCTAGAGTGAGGTTGTTACCTTACTGGCTCGTCATTGTCATTTCTTTCTGGGAGATACATATCTTAGATAAACTGAGACAGCTAACAATCCGATTGATTCCATAAGTACTTATATAATGATCTAGTTTATATATGATAAGTGCTCAGTATAATTTGGAAAACTAAAGATAAAATGGAAGGAAGATAGGTATATGACAGAAGAGGCATACTGTCACCCCACTTGGTAGACTGTTGAAGTATTGGTTGAAGTAATTTATGTTGGGGTGTGAGTTCCAAAAAATGCAAGGGCTCCACTGAAGGTGTTTATTTATCTTAAGTGAGAAACACCCAATAATTTTCATTATCCAGAGGCACAAATGAAGTACTCCATTAACTAAAAACTGTGTGTGTGTGTGTGTGTGTGTGTGTGTGCGTGTGTGTTGTGTGTGTTTTCATGCAAATCATTTGTGTACAAATCTCCATAGAAACCAGAGGAGGCCATCAGATCATTGGGACTGGAAATACAGGTAGTTGAAAACTGCCCAATGTTGATGTTGGCAACCTAAAGCTGGTTCTTTGGAAGAAAGGGGTGCTGGTTGATTTTTCATCACCTTTACACAAGTTTGAGCCATTTGGGAAGCAGGAACACAATTAAGAAAATTACCTGTTCAAATTGAACTCTAGACAATATTGTGGGTACATTTTCTTTATAAGTAATTGATGTATGAGGATCCATTCCATTGTGTGTGATGACATCTTTGGGCAGGTGGTCCTAGTGTATATAAGAACACAGGCTGATCAAGCACAGGGGAACAAGCCAGTAAGTAGCACTTCACAACTTGCATAAGCTCCTGCCTACAGATTCCTGCCTTGAGTTCTTGCCCTGATTTCCCTACATGATGGAGTGTTAACCCGAGAGTTGTAAAATGAAATAAGCCTTTTCCTCTCCATGTTGCTTATGGTTATGATATTTATATCAACAGTATAAATCCTAACTAAGAAATAGCAAGTGTTTTTAACCTCTCCAGGCCCTGCAAAAGAGCTTCAATATTTGATATTGGTACATAACTAAATTCCATCTTGTTTCTTGCTGTCGTTACACATCTTAACATGTATAATACAGGCTGAAGAGATGGTTCAGTAGTAAACTAAAGAAAGACTTATTGTTTCAGCACGAGGGGGCCTGAGTTGGAATCAATTGCACCCACCTAAAATCTTTAATTCCAGTCTTGGGAAGGTGGACACAGACATATAACTCATGCTTGCTTGGCAGCCAGTCTAGCCCATTGGTGAACAGGGTTCAGTGTTAAACCTGTTTCAATAATGAATATGGAGAATAACTAAGGAATACACTGAGGGTCAACCCCTGGCCTCCAGAGGCACATACACACATTATACATAGTATCCACACAAAGTGCAAAACATATGCTAGCCAAACAACGATTGAAAAGTCAGTATTAAGTGACAGTGCCTTTCCTTTTACTATGAGATGAATGTTTTGTTAAATGTTGTCAGCCAGGTGCCTGGTTAGCTGCTGATTTGCAGTTTCTATTAAAATACATATGCCTTAACCTGGCAAACAGTTCTGCCAACACAAATTTCCGCGGAGCCCCTGATTCTTGTCACATAGGCTGCCCTTGGGGATAGCTCCCAGGTGCATGAAGATGCATGACTGTAGCTCAGCATCCTAGTTTATCATATGTATCAGTGGCAGCAGAGGGATGCATTCCATTTTTCATAGGATTTGAGCAAGTTCTGAATATTAAAGGATGGGTACAAAGAAGGACCACACTTCCAGAACTGCTGCCAGGACTTTGGGTCGGGTTAATGGTTGTAAACAGAACAGTTCCTTCACTTACGAGCTGGCTGCTGACAGCCGTGCTCAATGAGGGCTTTATAAATTCCCTCTTTATCTCAGATTCCAGTTGATTGACAGGTGAACCACAGGCTGGTGGTGTTCAAAAGACTGCACTGGATTTCTATAAAGCTATGGATATTTCCTGAACCTTCCACATCCAGTTCTAACTTCTGCAATTTCAACTGAAAGTTCTTTAATTTCAAAAAGTCCCTGGGTTGAAAAATCAGTAGAATATCTTACTGTTCAGCTTCTTCCCTTGTTTATGAAAATTTATTCAGTTAGTAAAAGTTGGATGGCAGTGGTTTCTCATTCAATGTTTACTAACAATTATAATAGGTTGACAGCTTATTACTTTGATGTTTTAAAATATGATACAATTCTCTTATTTTATTTGTGTTCTAATTCTAGTTACATAAAAGATGGACATAATGTGGTTTGTTTCTTCCTTTATTAAAAGTTATTAACTCTATAAATAAAACAGCTACTACTAATTTTAAGGAAACACTATAATTATAATTTTTCATAGAAAAGAGGTGTCACATGTTGGAACTGGTAAAATGGTGCAGATTAGACAGTGTCTGTCTTCTTCCTTCCTTTTCTTTTCTTCTTTCTACCCCACCCCAATTGTATGAATGTGTATGAATATGGTGCATGTGTGTGTGCCTGCACATGTGTGCACACATGCCATGCTAACAGCACCAAGAGAAGAATACCAGCTGCTTGATTTGTCACTCTTCATCTTTTATTTTGAAATGGAGTCTCTCACTGAACCTGGGTCTAGGCTGGGGGCCAGCAAGCCAAGCAATTCACTTGTCTGTGTTCAACAACTCTCTGTCTACAGGTACAGGCAAACATGTCAGGCTTTTAAATGGGAACTGGAATATTGAGTTTTCATGCTTGCACAGCAAGCTCAATTACCCACAAAGCCATTTCTCTGTTCTTCCATATTCTCTACCTCCCCCTCTCTCTTATTCCCTTCTCCAATCCCCTCCTTCTTTCCTTCTTTATTTTCTTCCTTCCCTTCTATCTTTCCTTCTTCCCTGTTCCTCTCCCTTCTATATTTTTCCCTTTCTCTCTCCTATTTCTTCTCCCTCTGCTTCCTATCACTTACCTTCCATTCCTCAGATCTTAATTACCTTCCTCAAATGAAATTAATTTAAATGGACTAATAATGTGTTGAAGCTGACTTGAAACCCGAGTCACCCCTAGAGGATGAGGATAGAAGGTGCTCATTGCTCCACTCATTAAACCCAGCTACATTATTAGATATGACTCTTCACTGAAGCAGACATGCTTGGTCTGCCCTGCAGGCTGGAAACACAGACTAAAACTCTGTATGTGCAGGTGAGGCCACTCCCAGCATAGGATGTCCAAACCAATGGGCATTCTCGGGGTGACTGGGTCCTCCCCTTCCTTTACCCATACAAATGTACCCAGAAGCCTACCTTAAAGTTGAGACTTCCCTCTGACCTGTGTTTCCCCAGTTTTTGTGTACTTAGCTAGCTCAAGGAGGTCCACCAAAGAGAGGCCCAGGATGCCGTAGACTCATGGCCCAGCCATTTGGTATCCCCATTGTGAATCCTCGGCTTGAAGACACCTCTGTGGGTGGCTGCCCTACTCCACGCAGATGACATGTGGGATCATGCTCATGGAGGGAGGATTCTGCTCGAAACTACAATGGTTTATTGGTAAAACACAAATTTATACAAATGAAGAGAGATTTCGTATCATGGCATCTTTATTCCAGTTGATAGTTATATTATATAGGATTGTCTGGCCGCTAGCACAAAGTCCTAGATTCTTCTCAATATCTAAAATATTAGATCCCCAAATTTTACTAAAGATGAAACATATTGTCTTTACCTGATTCAGTTATTTCATATTTATTCATCGATTTTGGGCCCTAACACATATTGGTTTCCCTCAATTCCCTAAGAAAGTGACAAGAGCAATTTTACAGTTATTTCGTGAACTGCTAATCCTAAAAGTGATGAGAAAAGAGTGACAAATGGAGACGTTTGCGTAGAGATGGAGCCACCGTTTTATGTTTTATAGTGGGAAATAACATCTCAGATAATGACCAGAAATCTGCAGCCCTCAGCAAAGGACACCTGTGACTGATCCTAACCTAACCTGGAGAAAGCAGGATAAAGAACACAGGGAAGTTCTTCAGGACAGTCCTTTCATTACATCAACCATCATCTAATTCTATTTAGAAAGATTAGAAAATTCATGATTCAGCGTGTGTGACCTGCTCGTGTAGTGTATCTACATATACTACAAGCAAATACTAAAAATAATAAAAATCATACTCAGATAAGGAATATCTACTTAGGGGCTTGGAAAGATACCTCAGCATTTAAAGGCAGTTGTTTCCCCTTTTTCGACTAGATTCATTTCCCAGCGCCCACAGTGGATGGTTCATACTCACCTGTAACTCTAGCTCCTACTGATCTGATGCCCTTTCAGGATTCCAAGGGTACCACATTCAAATTTGCATACACACACGTACATAAATAAATAGCTTTTAGAATAAAGGAATGTAAACTTGGGAAAACAGTTTTTAGACTATTTTCTCAAAGGCAAAATTTAATGACAGATGAATTAAAAAGCTCAATACAGTAGCACACACAGAGATGAACATATTTTACCTGTGGACACAAACATTCATAGATTAATATAAAAGATATAAGTTTAAAAAAAGAAATAAATATACCAACAATAGGGAATGTATTTACAAAATGATTACAGATTTGAGAATGAGAAAGCACACCACTCTAAAGAAAAATGTTGATAGATTTGTTGATTTGTTGCATGAAAATTAACTAGGTGGTATGGAGGCACAGGAACATGCTCAAAATAAAAATAATTGAATGAATTTACTTGTAATATATATTAACAACAAGAGATTATGAGACAATCATGTAAGCTTTTTTTCTAAGAAACAATCAAATGGGTCAGTCCACAAAATAAGATCTAGTTGATTAATATGAAACAAGAGAGTAATATAAATGATGCAAAATAGTCATAAGTACATTTGACATATTCAGCCAGTATCTCCATCTCTGAGAGAAAAATTAAAACATCCATAAAATACCATTTAGATAAGCCAGCTTAAATATACTGACAATTGGGTCACTAAGATGGTTCAGCCAATGCAGGTGCTTTCCACAAATCCTGAACCTGAGTTTAATTCGCAGGCCCCAAGTGGAAGGAGGAACTGACTCCTATAAGTCGTCTCCTGACCTACACTTACAAAGTATGTAGTACACACACACCAACCAACACACACACATGCACACATGCCACACATGTATGGGTGCACACATGCCACATATGTATGGATGCACACACATGCATGTGCACACACACACATACACAGTAAATACATTTTAAAATGTAATAAAAATGCTGGTAATTGGCAAGCTCATGAGAAACATATTCAGTATTAAGGGTTGGAAGATTGTTTAAATTGGAACAGTTATTTTCAGTGATTTAGCTTCCAAAATGTATTCATGGGAATGACCAATTGCATTTCTTAGATTCACGGCAAATAGTAGCACTAGAAGACACAACTATATTCTGAAAACAACCATTATACTATTTTTCACTACAGAGAAAAAGCTGAAACAATGTGTACTTAGGAAAAAAAATTGAGTATATTCTGACATAGATGGTAGGGAAATAGGTCTACTCTTTCCTAGAGGAAAATCTTTTCAAAGTATATTATTATCCTTAACGTAAAAATACAAATCTGGGAAAGAAACACAAGGATGTGAAGCATAGAGAATTACGTAAGATGCCAGAAGCCACTTGATTCTGTTATGATATGGGCTGGGGAAGAAATTCAAATTTAGAATGCATACATTTGGGAATTATTTCAATATTTTGCAATGATAATTGTAATATTATTTTTCAATTAAACGGCTCTTTCTTTTGTATATTATACAGATGTTGTGATGTGACAGTCAATCTTGAGGTTTGATACATACTAATGGGGCTTAGAAACAGTATTTATTTAATCTGCTTCTACAAATTACTCTAAATCTTTAATTTCCTATATAATCCCCTTAGCTGCCTGAGGCAAAGCCTTTATCTCTTCTTATCCATTACAATGGAGAAGAATGATAGGTGCGTTCCAAGGAGTTGGAATTTTCAAAGCATGAAAGATTCCTTAGACTGGGGAACAGATCGTATAATTATTTTTCATGCAAAATAAGATATGACACAAATTATGTCTAGAGAATACAACAAATGAAAAATATTGAATGAAAGCTGGTAAAATGGATCTAAAGAAAGAGAAACAAATCAAGGTTACACCATGAGACCTTGAACAGCAGTCGGGACTAGTTGGATGATCTCAGTGGACCTTGGATTGCTGAAGGATGCTGGAAAGAAAGGGCCAGGGTCGGGGTTTCTCATCTTCTGATGTCTTGCTGAAGAGAAGAAAGAAGAAGAAAAAGGGAAACTGAGCCTACTCAAACCAGATGCTATTGGCTAAGAAGTGTTGGCTGCTGGGTCCATCTGCTTCTCTTCTTGACCTGCCACTGTCGGCTCTTCTATTCAATCTAATCCTCTATCGTGGTTGCTGTCTACCCTTTTTTTTTGCATAGAAAAGTAGACCCTCTACTATAGAAGACAGAGAGGTTCAGAAGCAGCCTCAAACCTACTTGAAGATTTGTGAGCCAGGAAAGCAAAAATATCTGCTTCAGCCGTGTAGCCATTGCAATGATGGCTGTGCTCTTAAAAAAAAAAGTAACCCCCCATGTTTCTATAGTGACCTTAATGAAGCTCATTGAGACACCAATATCAGAATTACATTAAAAGAAGAAAGGTGTCCAGTAGGGATAAGGAGAATACGGTAGGGGTAAGAAAAGTAAGAAAGGGTAATGGGGACAAAAATTATCAAAACATATTATATGTAAGTTTGAAAATGTCATAATGGAACACACATGATTAATATCTGCTAGTTAGAAGCATAAAATTCTCCTTGGATTTTATCTAATTCAATCAACCAAAGAACGAACACAATGATCTCATGTGACAACTTTTCCCCAAAGAAAACAAATTTGTTTAGCATCTTGTTGAGGCCCCTGTCTGTGAGAATCACCTATGGTATGGAAAATATCAAGGTCCAAAGGGCTCATCAGTCAGAGCTGTGATGCTCACTCAGCTTCCTTACCTTCTTAGTGGTACCAGAGAGGAGAGGAACCTCTTCCTTTAGGTGTAGAAAGTCTCTTACAAACAGGGTCAGGATCTGACACATAGCCTTTAGTATCCAGAACTAGATCATTTCTGCCCTGATGGAAAGCACATTGAAGTTCCTATCCAGGTACTGGTGAGGAGCTCCAGTTCAGTGAGCAAGGCTCTAGTCACCCTACAGTTTCATCTCTTCTCCTTATCTACATCCTATGGAAACTCTTTGGTTGACACAGACCCTTGTGTGAGTTACAGTGCTGATTCCTGTGTAAGCAAACACGTGGAAGCCAGATGTCATCTTCATGTACTGTCTAGCCCTGTTTTTTAAAAATCTCTTACTTGGATATGGGCTTGCCAACTAAATCTAACTGGATTGCTGGCAATCCCTGGGGACCTTGCTGTCTCTGCCTCCCCAGAGCTGGATTCTGAACATGCACTATTCTCCCTTGCTTTTTATATAGGCTTTTTATTTCAAATTCAGGTCCTTAATGGCTATCACTTTACCAACTGAGCTATCTCCCTTCTTATTTCTCAAGTAATTTTTAATTTAAAACTGAAGTATGTGAATTAATGTATCTTTCTATATTTTTTGTTTAATGGATGCTCGTTTGATTTTATAAAATAAAATTTCTTCAAACAAATGATCGCCAGTGTCACCAACTTTCTCCTAACATGTAGCGGGTTAAGGTTATTCCTGATCTCTGAGTTTTCTGAGCTGTTGTTTCCTTAATGTGGTAATCCGGAGCTTTCTCTACTGATACCCTAAGTTTAACAGCAGCAACAAAATGAGAAATATAGCATGCAAGAGAATGTATCCCATTGCTGTATATTCCAAATCCTATGAGTTGCTGAGCTTAGTAATTAGTAAAGTTTGCTATACAAGCTTGAGCATTGAGATATATTTTCCTGCTTAAAGTCTATAGCTTATTCCATGCCTTGAAGCAGGAGGTTAAATTGCTATTTGCCACTCTCTGTCTTTTATTGCTGGCCCAAGAGATCTCCATTTGCATAATGGGAACATCATGATCAAATTTCCCAACAAGGCCAAAATGGACATGACAGAACAATATAGAACTTTAATAATCTCTCAAAGTTGCATCCAACTCTAAGAAGCCTAAGGTTGCTGGGTATTTCTCAATTCAACACTGACATTAAAATCTAGGAATCCAGAGTGTGTCTTCACTTCCTCTTGCCAAGTTCATTTTCTAACCTGTGAAGGGTTTTAAAGGCCAGCCTCTTGTTTTAAAGGCATGACCTAGAGATTTTATGAATGCTCTTCTCACACAAAACTGGTGGGGCACAGGTTAGACATATGTCCACAGATGGCTTCAGGGAGATAGTGTCTACACAGTTGAAGTTCTGTAGCTGGTAACTAGGAACTCAAAGAAAAATCTACAGCTCTCTAATTAAAGAACTAAGAAAAGAATGGACAAGGAGAAGCAGAAAAGGAGCATTTCTGTTGCATCTTTGAATTAAATTGACCCACTATTTTCCAGTTCATTTCCAATGAGTCTGTGCATTTAGAAGCCTGAGTCTATTTAACATAATATTAGGTTCCCCAACATATTAGTATTGTTATACTACCTAGAATCACTACCTATAATTATAATTTACCCTTTTTTTGGTTGGATTATCTTGCTTAACCACATAAGAGTGTGTGTTTGGATCCCTAACACCCATTTAAGAGGTGGCATGGTAGCACATGCCTAAAGCTGGAGAAGCAGAGACAGGAGGAACTAGGGTTTGCTAACCGATTGGAGAGCTCCAAATTCAGTGAGAGACCCTGTCTCTGTCACATATACAAAAGGTGGAGAGTAATGAGGAAAGCACCCAACATCAACTTCACATGTCTACAAGAAGGCACACACACATGTTAGCACTCTCTCCCTTATACACATGTACACACATATAAACATGTAGACATATACACAAGCAAATGCTTTTAAATATGAATTCAAATTATGTTTAAGTTTTATTGAATATTTAAATAATGATTGTGATTACAGCAAGACTGAAGGGCTTAAACTATTTTCCATCCCTATTAAATTAACAAGAATATAATTTTGTATTTTGTTTGTAATTCTTTCATTATTCCTTTTTTCCTCTTCCTTTTTGTCTTGTGTGCAAAGCTGTCAATCCAGTGAGATCATTTATTGATTTTTTTTACCTTATAAAAAGCTTAATTTAGAGTAAAAAACTTCTTTAGAAAACATAAGAATTAGTTAATTAACTTAAATCTAAGAGTTTTAATTGCATTTTACTCAAATATCATATTTAAAGGAAAATAAGAAATTAACTTTATTAAATATTCATTTTTGGCTCCATAGCCAGATATGTCTACTACAGTTGATTGGCTTAACTTTGGGGAGGTTGATAGTGATAGGCTTTTGAGTCTTCATTGCACATGAAGCAATGGAAAAGTTTGCCTTGATTAATTAAGGTGTAGGTGAAGTTATGACAACTTGAGGGATTACTTAAATAGACTGGGCGTCTCACACAGTCATGTGTGATTGGAAGCACTTGGGACTCAATGAAAACAAATTATGTTTCCTGAGGTCTAGGGTGGGAGCTGAGATGATGACTTTTTAAACACCTATCAAATGATGCTGAACCTGCTAGAGCAGAAGCTGGACTTTGACTAAGGATGTGATAAATGTTCCAGGATAATTAGGCCATCTCTCACAGAACACTTCCTTTGGCTTACATAAGTGAAGATTCATGCATGCATGTATGCAAACAATATTTATTGACTCTTCACTTTATACCAGGCAATTTTCTAAATGTAGAAATACAGCCATAAATAAAGTAAGTGGAAGCCACTGCTCTCACAGATGTCATGTTCAGGTATGTGAGAAATATCAGAGAACAGAAGTGGAGAACAATAGAGACTGCACAAATATTCAGTAAGTGTTAAGGACCCTTAAGAACAGAAAGCCTGGAGATGTGAGCTCAGTAGTTAAAGTCACAAGATACTTGTGCAGAGAACCTGAGTTATGTTCCTAGTACCCTTGCCTGGTGAATCTTGACCATTTGTAACTACAGTGTCAGGGGTATAAGACATACTCACTGGCCTCTGTAGGCACCAACAAACATGGGTATGTTAATCTAGCCAATAAGCAAATAAAAAAGCTTAAAGCATTCTCTCACAAATATGGCAAGTCTGAGTGAATATAATAATAATAATAATAATAATCATCATCATCATTATCATCATCATCATCATCATCATCATCATCATCATCATCATCTAGGGCTTTTATAGTCACTAATAACTAAGTATTCTGTTTGATACATATCACAATATGATAGCACTGATTTCAATAGCAGTATCATAACTTTAGCTTAAATCATAATAAACCAACTGCAATTTAAAAAGGAAAAGAAAAAAAGCTCTTCAAAAGAGCAGTCTAAACCTCATGGCCTCAAAGGCAAGCCTGAATGCACCACCTGAATGGAGGTGAGATCCAGCTCCCTCCTATCACCGTTTCTTATGCTAACTGTCATAGGGATAATGCATAAGACTTTCCAGAGCAACATAGGAGAACTTTTGCAAAGTGGATAACTAAGGGGAAGATGGCTCTCACCTAAAATTTACCAAGATATTAATGTGAAGGAAAGGACTTTGGAGCAACTTATTATTCATGCCAAAGTAAATCGATTCAGGTAGAAGAAAGGAGATCATGTCATTGGCAAGTCTAACTGCTTGCCATATGTGATGGAGTGAGAATTCTCCAGACAAACACAGAAGTTGCAAAAATGTACAGAATTATTTTCACAGCTGGCTGTAACTTGGGTAAACTACTCACCATATCATACAGCTTTACTAGTTTATTAGACTCTTCTTGTCAGCCAGCCTCTGCTACAATGAACATTTGTGCAACAATGATGCACATGCACATATATGTATATGTGCAGACATAATGTCTAGTAGACATGGTGGGCATTAAACCAAATAACCAGCCCTGAACATTATTTTGGTTTTTGGTTTGGTATTGTTTTGTTTTGAGACAGGGGTTAGCCATATAATAGTGGCTGGCCTTGAACTCACTGTGTATACCACAGTGGCCTGGAACTTACAGCAATCCTCCTGCTTCTGCCTGCCCAGTGCAGAGATTACAGGTTTGTACCCCCCCCCAAACTAAGCTTTCCTGGGATTATTGAAATACTCACATCAAAAGAATGGATTTATTTGGTAGTTTTTAATTCATTTGGTAGCCCAGGGAGAGAAATGGCACCTAAGAACACGGAAGTAGGGCAATCCTTAACACGAGAAAAGTTAATATTATGTTAATATTAAATTACAAATAAATGTTAATATGCATCATTTCTTCCTGAAATCTCTAACTGTGGTTTCCCTCACTATCTACTTTCAACTGTATGAGGGTTCGTTATATATCTCCATGATGTAAGCACTCTACCATATTGCTTTCTGTTTTAGGGCTAACAAGAGCACCAATCTAGAAACACCCCAGCCTAGAACCTAAAAAGGATACACTCAAAATTGTTCAGTATTCCAGCTCCATCTCAGGAGCCAATTCACCCACATGCCCTCTCTTGTACCTTTTCCATCCTTCATTCCTTCTCTTTCTCTCTCTCTTTTCTATTCTGCTCCTTTAATGAATTAATGTGGCTCTATGATGTGCTCTCTTCCTACATTTGTACATCAAAAGCAGAACTTGTTCCTCGCCTTGCACAGGTACCATTGTCTGAAAAGCACTGAAGTTTTTGTAGATGGTCTGTGTATAGAGATGCGTAAAAATAAGGCCCAAGGTATGATTATTTATTATGTGCATTTTTTTTGCTTTGTTATGTGTGCTGATTGTTATAAAAATAATGATTTCAAAGGCCTTGGATATAAATCAGATAAACTTCTTGAAGAGTATATGATTGTGTATTGCTGGGATGAATGAACTGACTAATGTGGGACAGACATGGCAGTCTAATCTCCCTGGTCCTTTCTTCTCTGAGCTTTCTTCTCATCTATGAAACATACTCTGCCATCTATATATTATTCATATTTTTCCTAAAAGGAATGACAGAGAAGTCCCTTGTCACAGTCTGTTAAGAAAATAGGTGGTCAGGGCTAAACAGTGTTCAAAATAGTTTAGAATTCTTAAAATGTTAAGAAAGCACAGGACAATACACATTCTATTTTTTGTGAGAGAATAGATTTTTGTTTTATTTGGAAAATAAAAGAATTGGTCCCTAAAGTTTTAAGGAAATGTTAAACTCAAAAATGTCAACTAAATGTTTCTTCTGAAGTTTAAATAATATAATTATAGATTGTAAACACAATCATAAAATTCTTTATATTTTATTACCTATTATACTTTCTAAATGCTTTTCCATATGTTGTGATGGAATTTTGTCCTCATAAATACCCTTGTGAAGGAAGGCGTGGAGTTATTAATTTCCCTCTTATTCTCAGAGGCAGGCCCAAATCCTCACTGAGTAGATTAAATATGCATAACTTCATTTTTCATTCCCTGGCTGATTCCAGAGTCAATATCTTAATATTGCTAAAAGAAGTTGCCTTCCTTAAACTAAGGCCTCTGTGATACATAGAGAATATTTATAAGGTAATAAGCAAGCATTTTTATGAAGGTGAGCCCAAGTCTTATAAAATCTGCACACATTTCATCTTTATTACATAACTTTAATTATCAGAAGGGAAATGTTTCAACCAGGTATCTGAGAATTTTTTCCACAAAACACACTTTTATTAAATTATATTTTCTTTCAAAATTTGTATGTGTGTGTGTGTGTGTGTGTGTGTACATGTGTCTATATCTCCATTTACAGTTTGCCTGTGAGACTGGAGTGTCATAGATTCAGGAAGAGTTTTCCTCCCATTTAAGAAAATCTCCAAAAGGGGAAACAAAAAGCTGATGTCAGGAGTAATGTGGAAGTTATGACCCAGCAAGTTCTAGAATGGGAGTCATGTGTGTCTGGAGAAGGCCATGTGATTGACTGACAATATCAAGCTCAGAATGAACAAAGCAGTAAACCCATTGATGGTCAGGTCAAATGTCTGCAAAATAAACCATGAGAAAATTAAAAGGGCACCAATCTTGCAAGGAGTGTGTTTATGTCTCTTCTCTCTGTGACAAATTTGTCAAAGAAAAAAAAACACAAACATAAGTTGAACAAAGATGTCTAAGTATTATATATCAGCTGTACATTTTCCTTGGTGTTTTAATAATACTCAGTGACAGTAATCATTTGGGACTTGTGTTATAAGTGTTACAGATATTTCTGTTCTATGTGAATATATACAAAACCACACATGTTAAACAGATATTTAGGATAACTTTTCTTGTTGCTACATTAAAAGACTAAAAGAAGCAGATGAAATTATTTTTACTAATATCTTTATTCAGACTATTAAATTCACAACATTTTACATTGCAGTATGCAATCAAGTTCTGCATAATTATATATGTACATACTGTAATAAGCACAGTCAACATAAACTTCTTATATTCTTGAGGACAGTAGATGAGAAAAAAGTGAATGTGTGGAGCTGTATCGATCTTCATGATAAATCCTAATGAAAGATCTCTACCTTTTACACCTAAAAGTGAAGATACATTATTAGTTTCTTTGGGCATACACAGGTATTAGAAAAGAATGTAAAAGTAACCTCCCTCATCTTACTCCTTCTGGTAACTAGTAACTGGAGCACAAGTCAAAATTAAAGATTTGATTTAAATACTAATGTAGTATTGCTTGTCAAAGCTGAATAAAAGGACTGTGATTGTTACTCTTCATGAGCAGATTGAGGGGTTTTGAATTACCATAGAAACACACCGGGGAGTGTGTCTAGGGGCTTGTTTCCAAAGTGGTCCCACTATGATGGAAGACTCACACAGAATGTGGACAGTACCTTCCAAGAGACTGTGGTCCTAGACTGAGTACAAAGGAGAAAGTGAACTGAGTACCATCATTCTCTGCTGTCTGACTGCAGAGCAATGAAAATGCCTATTGAGGTTTCCCCACACTCTGGGAGCTGATATAACACTTCCTTTTTCAGTGCCAATTGTCAGGTAGTTTGTCACATCAAGAAGAAAAATAATGCTTTGGAGAAAATTATTTAACGTTCACTTGTTTACCCATCACAAGAAATACTTGCTAACCATCTTTTTATATATATGATTGCCTAAAGGTGTAAAATTGTGAAATGTAAGTCCTCTGAAAAAGGGATTTTGTGTATGGATTGTATCTATAGATGTGATATGTCTTTATGGGGAACATAGAAGTTCTACAGTGAACATGTGGTAGTCAGAAGACAACCTTGGATGTGGGTCTTCACTTTTAGCTGGTTTGAGACAGGTTCTCTTCACTGTTTGCTACTATGAACTCCAGGCTAGCTGGCCCATGAGCTTCCCTGAATTCTGTGTCTTGCTTCCCATTTCACTGCAGGGAGTGCTAGGATTGGGAATTAGTGTCACATGTTGCTACATTTTGCTATATGTGGGTTTAGGATTTGAGCGCAGGTCCTCATATTTTCAAGAAAAGTGCACAACCCACTGAGCCATTTCTCCAGCCCAAAAGAGCTGCTTGTATTAGAAGTAAAATCGAGGCTTGGGCCAGGCTTATCTAGATACCCATTTTCCTAAGGTATTTGATTTAAGAACATGTATGTGTAGGAGGCATCAATATAGAGAGGAATAGAAGACCAGGTAACTCTGAAGGTTACTCCCCTGATGCTCTGTGAAGAGAAAGGAAATCTCAACATAATGTGTAGAGAGAACTGACAAAGACTCCAGCTCCCCTATCGTCTCTTTGTAGCCTGTGATAAATAGATGCACTAGGGCTAATGTACTACTCCTGGATGTGAAGACTGTTCTTCTTTACCCCTGGGATTTTGCCAAAATACCTTTATTGTTGTACTAGCTAGTATTGTTTGTCAACCTGACCCGGTCTGGGGTCAACTAAAAATATATCTACTTGGGATGCCAGTGAGGGACTTTCTTGATCAGATTATCTGAAGTAGGAAGACCCACCCTAAATGTATGTAGCTCCTTCTGGAAGCAGCACATGCCTCCATGTGAAAAGACAAGGAGGATGGAAGCTGTTTTGTTTTTTTATTTTTTTTGGTTTGCTTGTCTTCATTCCCTGGCAAGTTCATCTATCTTGATGTGGCCACTACTTATTCCTTACTGATATTAGTTCCAGCTTCTTTGACTTCCAACATAGACTGAAGTCCCACAGCTCTCCAGGAACTCAAGTCTTTCAAAGCCACATTAAGACTATTTGGATAGCCAGTCTTGTGGACAGTGCAAGTACTAGATTCTTAGCCTCTCCTGTGTGAGACAGCCATTGTTGAACTACCCAAACCATATGATGTAAGCAAACCTAATACTTTCCCTTTCAGTATATTCTCATATCTGTAGGGAACTCTGGCTGATATGCCAGTCTCTAGCAAAAAAAAGTCTTTGGCTTTATTGAGTCAAGAAAGAAAATTATCAATGCTAAAACCTAAAATTTATACTATATGAACTGTGCTGTCTCCAATCCAATCTCTGTGAATTCTGTAACTGTTAATAGAAGCAAGATGTTAGCAAAGCAGTGATCTTTGTCCTATAAGCAACTCTCTAGAATCAGAAAGCTGATTGATACAAGTTATTTTCCTCCCTTTAATGGAAAATGTCAAATAAATACAGCAGAACTGTCACCCGTATGAAGAGAAGCAAATCCAGATTTAAGCCACTCACATATTTGGACTATGCTGGGTTTGCATCTACTCTATCTTTTTCAGATGTGAAATTGAGGAGTTAATAAAGTGTAGTGTCATTGAAAGAGGTAAGAAGGATCACTACCAAAAAAGACTTTAAATTGTTTGAAATAATCCATTTTAACTTCCAAAAGATAACTCCAGAATAAATGATAGGTACTCAGCTCCACAAGCATGGTTCAGAAAGTTACCATGGTGAAAAAGTGAAATATGAGGGACGAAAGAAGAAATACCATGCCAAAAATCAGTGTCCAAACGCAAAACAATGATAGGGAAGGTTGTCTGTACATTAAGATGTCTAAAGAATTAATTTGTTCTGTATTTGTAGGATATGTGTTTTTTATGTTTACTTTATTTTTATAAATTTGCCCAAATATATGAAATTTATGTACAATAACTTTATCAAATAGGAAACTTAAAAGGGTAAATGAAAAAAAATTGAATAGGATGGAACGAATTGAAAGGAATTCTGCGACCTTATTATATGAGACTCTAAAGCTGGTGATTCAATTCTTAAAATTTAGTCTTTCCTTTATTTCTATTTTATGTGTACATATGTTATTCATGGGTATATTTTGTCTGTGTACCACATACCTACAGTACCCACAAAGGCCAAAAGAGTGCATTTAATTCCCAGGAACTGGAGTTCTAGACAGTTGGTAGCTGCCATGTAGGTGCTGGGATTCAAACTCAGATTCTCAGAGCAATTCTCAGAGCAATCAATGCACTTAACCACTGGGCAATCTCTCTGATGTTTCCATTCTCAATTCATGTAGACTTTTAAAAGCTAGGTTAGGGCCTAGAAAGATAGCTCAATGAATAAGAGTACTTCCTGCTGTTTCAGAACATCTGAGTTAAGTCCCCAGAAACTACATCAGGAGGTCAGCTCCTGTGGATTTCTTTGTCTACTCTCCCCCACTGGAAGTAGCTAAGCCACCAGCCACTGGCTCAGCTTTGAGAAAGAAAGCATAGGGTGGGTCTATACTGGGTCTAGGCAGGTCTTTGGGTACAGGGCTGAGAGCCACAGGGAAATAGGATTGCTGGAAGCTGTTGATGGTGCAACATCTCAGTTTATTAAAGCAAGGGTGGTTACATTTATAGGGAAAAAGACAGGAGAGTGTCCTTGACACCCAGGGATGGGAGCCACTGGTTAAGACAGCTACTATAGAAGCTCCATTTGCAACTTAGGGCTCATTGTCATTCTGAGGGTCAAAGACCTGGAAAAGATTCTCTTACATAAGGTGTGGTCTCACAGAGAAAAGAAAAACCATATCAGAAAATGAGCTCAACCCTAGGCCTTCCAGGTTCAGTGTTCAGATAAGCACCAACCAGACCACAATCCTTTGTCAGTGAGCTGTTGTGAAACAGGCAGCATTTAGAATTTAGCTGGGTTTTGTCAAAGCTGAAATAAAGGAGAGCAGCCAAACCCCTTCTGCCCTGCTCTCACAGTGAGAATTTCAGGATTCTAAACATGCTTGGACCCTCTCTTAGCTCTAGAGCAGCCCCGCAAGGTCCCAGCAATGTGATACCCTCCTAAGCTTCTGTTGGAACCTGCATGTATGTCCACATAGCATACAATGACACACAGTAAAATAATAAGATAAATGTTTTAATTAAAAAGGCACAAGCTTCACAAGAATTATTACACAATTGTTTATATTTTGAGTCTAAATCATGCTGACAACAAAAGGTAAACACCTTGAAATGTAATTGATAGCAACATTTATTTATATAGACAAAACGCTTTAGTTGCCTTTAAATAGAATTAAGTAGTACTTCAGAACATTGGTTATGTAAGGCCAAACAGAATCTACCATTTTTACATAGAATATAGGCTGTCTTAAAGTAAGTGACCCTAATTACAAAGATAATTCTTAAATAAATGCTTTGAATCACTAACCTTTCTAAGAAAGCTGATAGTTGGCTTAGCCGGTTAAGACTCTTACCACAAGTCGGATGGCCGCAGTCCCGGCAGTAAGCCCGTGGAAATGGAAGAGATCATCTGTTCCCAAAGTTATCTTCTGACCTCCACGAGCTTGTCATGGTATATGACCCTCAATAATAAATAAAATAAAATGTAAGAACTAATATTCAAACATCCGTAAGTAGGTACAACCTCCTAACTTTTGATATTCTTCCATCTGAGTATCCTTGCTGGCATTTCAATCTGTCTATTTTAATGTGAATGCTCAATTTCAGTTTCCTTTGCATGAGACAAACATTTTGAAAATAATCTTAGGGGATAGATCAATATTTTTGTCATAAAAATATAATTTTTAACTATGAGAAACAAAACCTTCGCTTTATAATAACAAATTATAGAGAATAGTAAGAGACAATTTTTGCTTATGATTCTACAAATGCAAGTGTCAGTTAGGGAAAAAAAAAAACAAAAATGACTGGTGCAGCAATTTGGTGTAAAATGGTGGTTTTGATATGCCTAATTATGTTTCTTGGCCCCATTTATCCTTCTATGTCTGACTTATTTGGGGAGGTACAATCTTCCTTATGCCTAGTATTGTCCGTTACATATATTGTCATCCTATTGGCTCAGGATGGCTCAGGGTGCAGAGCCTTACCTAACGTATATCTTGGCTCTTGGCTTGAGAGGGGATCCATCTCTTTTCTGATATGTGGACTCAGTCATATAGCAGACTGCATGGAACTTTCAACCCTGGGGTGAGCTGAGATCGCCTTGACAAATAGATGCTAGAGAAGACAAGGGCATTCCTCTGTTGCTGTTTGCTGACTACTAAACACACTTGGCACTAAAAGTGGAACAGAGAGTATTTTTTCTTTTTTCTTACACTAACAGGGGAGATGGAGAAAGGATATGTTCACAGGTCAAGTAGCCTGGAGTACACAGTGACCAGCAAGAGATGCTGTCTCAAACAAGGAAGAAGGTGAAGACTAATGGTCAAGATGGCACTCTGGTTTTCAGACACAGGCAGTGGTGCTGCTACTCACTATCACAACATACACACACACACACACACACACACACACACACACAAACACACACAATTTCAAAAGTGCTTTTTATTATTCACTATAATCCCCATCTATGAAAGGTCCTTTATTCAGTGACCATACCTCTGAGTTCATCCGTGCCACCTCCAAGAAGCCACAGTGTGTGTCTGGGTGCATTCATACACATTTTTTTTCTACAAGTTTGTACCTCTCCTCTGTCTTTTTTATTTTTCTTTTTCCTCTGTCTTTTTAAAATCTAATTTGCATTCTCACACTCACTCCTCTGCCTTAGCTCTTGTTTTTTTTTTTTTTGTTTTGTTTTTTTTTTAAATTTTACAGGGAATGTATCTGAAACTAGGAAAAGATGTCAGGGTCCACCTTACACCCCAACATTCCAACATGGTCGAATTCATTTCCATTTTCCCATCTGTTTCTTTGAAGACTTTCCTAATACCAAGTGCTGAGAGTGATTGACCACCCAAGTTAGAGAATAGACCAGAAAGGAGATCAGCTTAATGAGTAGATGGCTACTGGGGTTTTGGCCTATCAACTCTGTCAAAAGAACTGTGTGTTTACTCCAAGTGAATAAGGAGGACAGCAACCTCTCCTGGGCTGAGATACAAAAAGCAAGCATTCTTACAGGCTAACCCTTGAAGATACTTGTCCTTGAGACTCTCTCTGGATTTGTATTCTCTCTGTTAGGTTTTGGCAGTTTATAATCAATGGCCCTGGAACTGTAAACATTCCAGATGTGTCAAGGTCGCTAATGTTTTGACACTTGAACAAGAGTCAAATGCCTGTCTTCCCAAGCTAATCAGCATTCATAAATCAAGGTCCTAAATTAAAGACATGCTTTAGAGTAGAGGGAATGGGCTCCTGAGTTTTATATATCCAAATTACCAAACAAAATGAAAACCATGAGTCTTCTTAGCAGATAAGGAAATGAGCACATTGTTCAAGAAAATGCATTCTTGAATAATTGTTTTTAACCAATAAAAATAATGCAATTGTTTTTGTAAGAGTTTATTTTAATTTTCATTTCTGTGATATTTGTTTATCTGTGCGCAGGCATGTGCACATAAATGCAGTGCCTGTGTGGGCCAGAAGAGGGCATCTGATCCCCCAGAATTGCAATTACAGATAGTTGTGACTCATCTGATAGTGGTGCTGGAAACTACATTTGAGTCATCTGAAAGAGCATGAAGTTCTCTGAACCAGAGAACCATCAATTCATTTGGAGAACTTTAGGTTGTAATGTCACAGGCCATACAAATTTTGTTAATATATACTCTTCATGAAAGTAGACACATTCTGAGTTAACCAATGCCAATTTCTTTGCTTTAATTTGAATCCAACTGCAAGACAGGCTGCCACATCTTTCAAATGTGATTAATGGAATGTTCATACAATTGCATCGATGTAATTTAGCAACGGTGTTTTTAAAGTCTCACGACTCAAATCCCTTTTGTATATGAACACCCTGCTATGACACAATCAAGACAGGGTATCTTTGAAAAATAATAACTTACTTCTATTTTTTTTCTCAACAGTTTATGACAGTGACGGCAGGAAATAGAGTCATTGATCCTGCTCTAATTGGTTGATGCTTTGCTTTTGATCACCACTCCTCAAGGTGACAGAGATGCCCTTTCATTTTTGCTGACGTGTTGATACACCTTTAGAGTGTTGCAAATTGCTCAAAGGCATTTGACATCATAGAAGATGATGAAAAATTATCGTTCCTCTAAGTGCAATGTTCTCACAACTCTGAAGGACCTAGCATTTAAAAAGCAAAAGGCATATTATGTGTCTCAGACTGAAATTTGCATGACAGGTCCTCCCAGTGTTAATGAATACTCTTGATAAAAGAGGCTCCAAATGAATGTCCCCAATGCAATCTTCTCTTCTCATGTTGTAGTTTGCCTTGCCTTCTCTTGCCTTCCCTCCCATCCCTTCCCTTTCCTTTCTCTTCTTGTTTCTTTCTCTTCCCTTTTCCTTATGGCTACTTTATATCTGACTTCTATCAAAAGCTTAAGTCATCTTCACAATTTAAAATATTTCCCCACTTAGAAGAGCTCTACAAATATACTTCTGTTCTGATGAGCAGAGAACCCCTTTTGATTCTTCATTCCTTGTGCACTTTAGTGCCTTTCACTAGAGCTGTTTCAACATTTTGATACTTCCTTTGTGGATGCCTTCCTTGCCTGAGTTGGTGCTCATTTTATTGTGGATTTTGTTTTCATGAGCTGTTTGTTCCCATGATCTCTATCCTGTCATTTCTCAATGTCAGTCTCTGGTGCCAGTTTCTGGTCTCGTTACTTGCCCTTAAAAAGGACTTGTCAGGAAACAAAAGAAAGAAAATAGAACAAAACTTACAGTTGTAGCATTTCATATATATATATATATATATATATATATATATATATATATATATATATATATATATCACATTGCAACAGTTCTTGTTTGCTGAAATCAAAGGAGTTTACTGCACCTTGTGTGAAGAGGGCAATGAAATCTGAAGTAGCACTCAAATTTATTCTGACAAAAGGGTGTGGAAGAGATTAAGAAGAGGCATTGCTGGAAGGACTAAGCCCAGTGAGCCGTATGTGTGCCTGAGAGGTAGAGGCTTTAGGTTTTCTCTTATTTTTGAGAAAATGTACTGTGCATGTCACATTAGTAAAGTGTGCTTTTGATTTATGAGTAATGACTAGATCTTCCTCAGGTGCATTTGTTTTCACTCCCCTATCATCAAGAAGTGATAGATTATTGAGAATTGTCTCCAATGACTCAATCTGCACATGCATACCTACCACTCCTGAGTTCTCCAGATGTTCATTTCTGTGACTATGACTAGGTATTCTGTTAATCTACATCCAAGTATTTTCTCTCCCACACATGAAGTTATTTGGTGAAGATTAAATAATAAGTGAGTGATATCTATTGAAGAATTGTGAATATGTCCTTTACTTTGCTAGGAAATATATATCTTTCTACTTTTAATATTAAAAATCTAGTACATCTCAGGGACTGGAAAGATGAGAGAGTGGTTATGAGTTCATTCTGCTTTAGTGGAGGAGCAAAGTTTGGTTCTGAGTACCAATATACAGTGGCTCACAATGACCTATAATGCCAGCTCCAGGAGATATGGTGATCTCTTCTGATACTCTCATACACACACTCATACACAGTCACAGGCACATACATACACACACAGTCATAGGCATATGTACACACACAGTCACAGGCACATAAACACACGCAGTTACAGGCACATAGACACAGTCACAGGCACATACACATACAATCACAGGCTCATATGCAAACACAGTCACAGGCTCATACACACACACTCACAGGCACATACATATACACAAGCACATACATACACACAGGCACACATACACAATTAAAATTAAACTAGATATCTTAGTGTATATATACAATACGATCAAACTTTTGCTCTGAATCTTGCTCAATATGTTCAAACACTTAAGAGCCAGTAGATAACTCAGAAGGTAGAAGCACTTGCTGTTCAAGCCTGGTGATCTAGGTTCAATCTCCAGATCCCTCCATGAAAAGAGGGAGCCAACTCCTGAAAAGTCATCTGACCTCCACACAAGCACTGTGGTATGACATACTTGTTTGAACTCTCTCACACACCTGTACACACATACACAAAATAATGATAAATTGCATTTAAAAATGTTTGATCTTAAAAAGAAAGGCAGCTATTTTTTGTTTTCTGTGCAGCTATCAAGTCATTATGTTTCAGAAAATATATTTTACAAACTTAAAATATACTTAGTTCATAGGTATGCTATGAGAAGGTTTGTTTTAGAATAACAATAGATTCACATGGAAATGATATAGATTGATATATTATCATATGGGAGTAATGGATTGTAGCTTGCTAGCTCTCAGAGTTATTCTATAATATATAATATGCATTTTAGAAACAGTAGTGCAGTAAAAGGAAACATGAGGTTATCATAACAGCACCTTGTTTTGGAAGAGAGAAACATGCAAATGAAATAAGTTGTGTGCCTTCTTTTGACCGAATTTGTCATCAGTATAGCAGGGAGGAGACTGAAGAACCCTATATAGACTACTTAAGATTCACTCAAGCTACTCAGCTTTTGTTTTTCTGGAAGATGTGCCATAAATCTTTTCTGAAAAATCGGACAAAAAATCAAAACTTAGGTGCATTTCAATGTTTAAACATGTCCCCAGCATGCTAGCTATTTTTGTTGGTTTTGTTTTCTCTTTTCTTTCATTGGTTTATGTGTACATGTTTAGTGGACGTGGACATGTAAAGCAATATGGGAAAGGAGCTTAGATGTCCAAGAAAAAAAGCATAAAGAAATTTTGATACATATTCACAATGGAAGCTTTTCAGTCATGCAGTAAAATGAAATTGTAAGACTTGTAAGAAAGTGGATGGAACTGGAAATAAACATTAAATAAAAATAAGTCAGAACCAGAAAAACAACTCCCATCATTTCTGTTATATATGAGACCAAGATTTAATCATGTGTAGGGACGCACAAGCATGTGTTTGTGTGTGTGTGTGTGTGTGTGTGTGTGTGTGTGTAGAACATGAAACAGAAAGGGAGCAATGAGAGAAGAGAGGAAGACCTTTAGTGGGGCACATAGTGGGGTTCACATTATAACAGAACAGACTGGATGATTATTAGTGAGGAGGAAGATAACCATGAAGAAAGTAGGATGGGAACGCAGTGGGTGAAGGTGATTACAAGAAGCTCTGTGAAATGGCCTATGTGGATGAAAATGATGTGCTGAATCTTACCACCTTTGGGGCTGAGATAAACTAATAAAGGCATACTATTTTTTTAAGATTTTACTATTTATGATATATGACATTATTTTTAACAAGTCCCCTTGCACAAATATGTTTTAAAAACATTTGCTCTGTCAGACTGTTGCCTTATTAGAATATTGAGAACATTACTACTGTGTGTAAGCATGTGTATACCACATTCCCATATCTCAAGCATTAAGTGTAAGGCTGTGTAAGCATTTATAATTTTATCCTATATACTAACATCTAATTCCTTAAACCATATTTTATTTTCATAGCTGATATATAGAAATTAGAATAAAAAGATGAGATTTAATGTAAAGTAAAATAATATTTAGCAACATAATTAAAATCTGTTTGTTAAGATGTTTATAAATTTTAATGCTTTTAAATAGAAAAATAAGGCACAATTTTTAATTTCATGTGAAAATTATTATCTGCTCTGAATTGCTAGCATGCGTTTTGCAACTAGAAAAATATCTGCAAGAAATAAGCACTGTAGGATTAGCAGCATTCGGTATAGAGAAGCACATGTCAGCAATGAACAATGGCAAGGGAATTATTAGTAAACTCAATAAAATCCAAGCACAAATGCAAATAATTTTTCTAGCCAAGGTTATGCAATATCAGCTTAAAAGTATCCATTGTGAATTTCTGGAATATAGAAAAATTTACCCAGCTTTTCATCTTGCTAAATTTGGCAATAAATTCTATTGGAAATACCAAAGTATACACAAACATCTATGTAGCTTCCTTCTTCAAAGGAGCTTCTTTTTCCAGGCCAAACTTGAAATGCAATTTCTACCCTCATCAGTCCCCATCATTGTCTTACTTAGGCTATTCATTGTATTCTTTTCAATTTTAGATTTTCCATCCCCAATATCTATGTATCTGTGTTATCTTGCTATAGATAGACACTTTCTATCAATGGTAAGATGTAAGTGTTTCAGACTTAGTGGGCAATGCACAGTCTCTGCCATATAACCTCTGTCAAAATAGGGGGTAATATACTGTCTTCATTTTATGCAGTTTTGTTTATTTATTTAATAAATAAAATGTGAAATTGTTGGCAGCTAGGGAAGAGAGTTGGTTTTCTTTAAGGGTATATCCCTGAAAGGTTGACCATACTTTGGGGCATATCCCCACCCACTAGTATATGGGCGGTGGTAATTAGATTCAGGAGTTTTACGCTTTTATTTATAAAAATGAGGGCATAGATTTAGGTTGGAAATATTGTTGGGGAGGAAGACGTTCCAAGATTTAGAGGAACAAGGTGGAGGATTAATATGATTGAAATACACTCTGTGCATCTATGAAAATTTTGAATACGAAATTAAATATTTGTAAATATTGAAAAAGTATAAAAAAATAAAAATATTTTTAAATAAAAGATAATAAAATGAATAACAGGAGTAACTAAGTTACTTAGGGCACCCTGTTAATATTGTTTTAATTTAGTGTCTAAATGTTTATGTACCTTCAGGCATGTCCTTAATTCCAGCACTTGGGAGGCAGAGGCAGGCAGATCTGCGAGCTGGAGAACAGTCTGGTCAACATCGTGAGTTCCAAGACAGCCAAGGCTACAAGGTAAGAACTTGTCTCAATAGCTATTTACTAACTAATTATTATCTATAATTAACTAAATATTATCATTTAAATTTTAACAGACATAAAGGTATTGAGAGATGAGTGATCATTTCCACTCTTTACTGTACCTTAGATTTTCAAACTCTGTTTTGTATTTTTTTTTCTCCTGTTGTCATTTGTATTTTGACTGTTCTTATTTTGAGTGCTCAGGTACGTACTCAATATCTACGGTAATATAGTTAACCACTGAAACCTCATCATAATAGAATCTTCAATCATTCACCAAGAATTTGATTCAGTTCCTCCTTACCAGGGCAAAATCTGGTTCGCCCAGTCACTGAGTCCCAGCAGTTAGAATTAACTATTTTACAAATCCTTCACATTCTGCTGCAAGCCTCTGACTAGAAAGCCCCATGCATTCTGGCCCCGTGCACTGCCATAGTTTCAATTGCAGATGGCTAGCTCTTGCTCAGACTCTATCAGTGACTCTGCTTTTATGTCTAAGTGTTCTTTGCTATCTTATTTCAATTTAAATCTGTGTAATGCTGTGACATTCTCTGGCTCTGAAATTGAACATAATCCTAACAGGCTATTACATTGCATGTCAAGGGCTCTCTAGACATATTACCAAGTCAAAAGCAAATGCTGATATTTTTACATTTCCCTTTAAAAATGCCCATTTTCTTTCTTATCTAATTATTCTAGCCATTACTTACAGAAACATACTAAATAAAATGGAGAAAGAAGACCTCCGTACAGAACACTGGGTCCTCCAGAAAAAATCTTTCAGATTCCCCACAAGGATATTTCTTTTATATACAAATCAGAGGGTTATCTTCATATATTGGTCTTCATACATCGATTCTATTAGAATTTTCTATGACTAGAAAACATATGTATCAGCAAGGATACAATGGAAAGGCTATGCAATGTTAGCTGAACTATAAATGTGCAAACTCATTAAAATAACAAGGTAGATCGTCTGAAAAACTGAGCCAGAGGACAGAAGGAGTAAGGTAAAACAATTCTCTAGACCTGAATGGATTACCACACTTATGAAGTCATAGCAGCTGTGGTTACATGAACAAGACTCAGTCAGTCAGCATTACAGCTCTGTGTGGAAAGGAGTTCAACATTCTTCATTCCTAGCTTTGAGATATGGACCTGATATATAGAGGCAGGTTCTTTTGAATGACATGGCTCCTGGTTGTTTGAGTTTTCCTCAGTGGATAGATCCACACATAGGAATATATGATGAACATAAATTAGGCTCAGTGGGCAATGAATAAACAAATAAGAGGACATAATGATGTTGGATAGGGGAGTATAGGGTGTGGTACAGGGAAGAGTTAGGGGAGGAGTCTGGGGTGACTATAATAAAAACATATTGCACACATATATGGAATTCTCAAAGATTTAATATATTAAAAATTAAATTGTAATTAATTGTATATATATATATATATATATATATATATATATATATATATATAAAGTTTATTTTTAGTTAATTGTTTTGTGTATTGTGGTGCTGGGGGGGCTACCTACGTCTTGGCATTTTGTATTGTCTCCAAATATTGGATTAATGTGAGAGATGTTTGATTGCTGATGATCTGCTTGTGCTATCAGGAGACCACCTGAAGGAGTTCTGTATCAATACAAACATGTTAGCTGGGATGCTCAGTGTTCCACTGTACAGTATGGTTCCCTCTGCTGCGGTTTGGAAGTGTTTGTATCAATGAGAATGCCTTTTTATCATCCTTGCTGAGCCATCACAGCAACAAATTACTACAAATGGTGCCCAATGTAGGGCATGACATCAAACCAACTAATCCAATTTGGAGACAGGGAAGAAGATAAAGAAACCAGAGATCATGCAGAGTCCATTTTTCTTTCCTGCAAATCTATCCAGATATTGGTGAGGTGAGGTGATTCTGACAAGACATATCTCCTATGGGGATGAGAACTCCAAGAGGGAGTCCATTCTGCAGACAAAGTTATTATTTTTTCTGAAAACCAGACTCTCTTAAAATCTGGAAAGTGTTTCCTCAGCACTCAGAAACTGTCTTCCAGAACTGACTAAGGTTGTATCTCATGCTGGTAGCCACACTTGATACTGAAAGAGTAACTCACGTGGTGCAGGTTTTGAAGGCACAAAGGGGTCATGGAAAGAACTGAGGTTTGGCACTGTGAGAGGCCATTGGTAAAAGTGAAGCCTCAGTAGCAATTGAAGACCAAGATAAAAGGGGTAATGTAAAGAATTTGAGGTGTGGCATCATGAAGAAAGCCCAGTAGAGGCCATTGATTAAGAAATACCCTCAGTGGCAGTTGAAAGCCCAGATTGAACAAGTTATACAAAAAAATTGAGACTTGGCATCATGAAGAGAGTTCAGGAGAGGCTATTGGTGAAAGTGCAGCCCAATTGAGAAGAAGACCCCAGCAGTGTTCTGAAGATACCAGTACCATGGGGTAGCCACAAAGAACAGCCACAGAAGTGGAGTTAAGCCAGACAGAATCTGGAGGACAAGCTGTGAGGGCTGTAGAGGGCAGAGCCAGAGAAGTGATCCAAGAACTCTGGAGGATCTCAGAAGATCATGAGTGAATTCCAGATAATTGGACATTGATAATGTTTTTTAGCTGTCCAAAGACATTATGAAAAGCTTGATAGATATTTGGATTCACTGGTTCCTATGCATTAGCAATCCTCATTATTATTCCTCTTGCAAATAGTATTGCTAGTGTAGTTAAATTGTATTGTAGAGATAAAGCACTTGGGGAGGGGCAGGATTGATGTATACAGAAAAGGGGAAATGTTGTAGAAGTTTATTTTTAGTTGTGTATAACATAGTTGTTTTATGTACTGTTGAGTGAGGGGCTCCCTAGGTCTTGACATTTTGTACTGTTTGCATGTGTTGGATTTATGTGGGGGTATTTGATTGCTAACGATCTGCATGTGCTTTCAGTAGAATACCTGAGGAGTTCTCGATCAATTCAAACACCTGAGTTGTGACACTCAGGGTTCCACTTTCCAGTGTTGCACCTGCCATGATGATAGTTCCCTGTGATGAGGTTTGTCGGGGATTATATCTATGAAAATGTCTCTGTGTAGCCTTGGTGAGTTGCCACAGAAGCCTAACAAATACAAATTGTGCCTGTAATTTGGAGCATGACATCATGCCGGCTAATTCAAAATGGAGACAGAGGGGAGAAGAAGAAAAAGAAACTCCAGACCCAGAAGTATATGTTTTTTTGGTTGTTGTTTTGTTGTTGTTGTTGTTGTTGTTGTTGTTTATTTGTTTGTTTTGTTTTCTGCAAATCTGTCCAGATACTGGTGAGGTGAGGTGTTCCTGACAAGATATATCTCCTTTGATGATGAGAACTTCACCCCCTGACAGAACACTTCCTGCAGATAAGAGTCAGTTGTTTTGAAGCAAACCTGACTCTATCTTAAAACCTAGAAAGTATTTCCTTAGGTGGCTTAGGATCAGCACACGGAATCTGTCATCCGAACTAGCCAAAGTTGTATGTCATGATGGTAGCCAAACTTGATACTCTAAGAGCCCCCCAGGTGGTACAGGTTTTGAAGGTATGAAGGAGTCTTCAGAAAGCCTCTGAGGCTTGGCACTGAGAGAGGCCAGGAGAGACCATTGAAGGAGTCATGTAAAGAAGTTGACTCGTGGCCCTATGAACAAGGCCTATGAGATGCTATTGGTAAATGTTCAGTCGCAGTAGCAGTTGAAAGCCCAGACTGAAGGAGTCATTCAGAGAAGTTGAGGCTTGGAACCATGAAGAGAGGCCAGGAGAGGCTCTTGGTGAAAGTGCAGCCCATTTGCAGCAGAAGATCCCAGCGTTCTGAAGACATTAGATCCATGGGATGACCACCAAGAACAGTAGCAGCAGTAGAAGGGAGCTAGCCAGAGCATGTAGAATAAGATGTGTGTGCTGCAAAAGTCTGAACCAGAGAAGTGACCTAAGCCCTTTGGATGATCTCAGAGGATTGTGAGCAAATTCCAGATAATTGGACATTGACGTTTTTCTGCTGTGCAAAGACATTGTGAAAAGTTTGGTTTCATTTGTCCTGTGCTTTAGCAAACCTATGATCTTGCAAATAGTTTTGCTAGTATAGTATTGTGTTGTAGAGATAAATCAATTTCTTTCTTATACACAAAAGCAGAAATGTTGCAGAAGTTTATTTTCAGTTAATTATTTTGTGGACTTTTAGTGTGAGGGGCTACCTAGGTCTTGTTATTTTGTATTGTCTGAAAGTTTTGGATTAATATGCGGAATGTTTGATTTCTGATGATCTGCATGTGTTATCAGTAGAGCACTTGAGGAGTTCTGTATCACTAAAAGCACCTTATCTGGGATGCTCAGGGTTCCAGTGTCCAGTATGGCATCTACCATGATGGTGGTTCCTTCTGATGAGGTCTGGAAGGGTTTGCATGTATGAGAATGTCTCCTTGTCATTCTTGTTGAGTCATCACAGCAACAAACTACTCTCTTTCTCTCTCTCTCTCTCACTCTCTCTCTCTTTCTCTTTCTCTCTCTTTATATATGTATGTGTATATATATATATGTATATATATATATTATATATATATATATATATATATATATATATATATATATATATAATGACTTCAGTATCATGGAGAGACACAAGCATTTAGACATCATTCATAGCATCCAGTAATCTCAGTGTTATTCTTAAATTAGGAGACCTTGTTCTCTAGGACAATACAAGCAAAACTGGAAATGTTTATTCTAGTTCAGCATCATACACACGTGCTCACAGGAGCAAGAATGAGGGGACATTAGTCTAAATAGCTAATGTCTAAATGACAGATAACAAAGAAAAACATGGAATAATTATGGTCAATCCATATCTGCTAAGAGATGAAGCAATGAGGAAGATTTTACCCATATTTTATTTAATGATATAAGCTGAGTAAATCAGTCAAACTCTCTAAGTAGTTGATATTTAACAGTACTTTTCTTTTTTTTATTCTTCGTGCAACTTCATTTGCAGAGAGAACTGAGAAGACTAGCTTACAAACATACAAAAACACACACACACACACACACACACACATTTTAATTTGAAAAGAAAACTTTTATTTTATGCAATATATACTACATGTAGAGAGAATATAAAAGGCACTTCTCAGTGCACCCTGCCAAATAAATTTTAAAGAAAGTATCTTGGAATATTTCTTGTCACTTCTTTTCTTTATTTATTTTTACTTACTTTTTTGTTTTTACTTACTTTTACACATTGCTTCATTCAGTTGAAGTTTTCTGATTGAATTCAAAAGTTTTTAAAGAAATTAACAATAATATTTGTGTTTAGCAGCAAGAACATGTCCTGCATGAGTCTGTATCAGATCCTCTGCTTATATGTTATGGCCGTTACCTTGGTGTTTTTACGGGACTCCTAGCAATGGGAGCAGGTATGTCTCTCTTACTCTTTTGCCAGCTATTGGGACAGTTTTCTTCCTACTAGGTTGCCTCTTCCATCCTTGATATGAGGGTAGGACTTTGCTTTTTCTTATTGTGTCTTATTCTGTATTGTTGTCTCTTGGAGGCCTGCTCTTTTCTGAAGGGAATCAATGGGAAAGTGGGGGAAGGGGAACCTGGGTGGGAGGGAAATTGTGATTGGAATGTTTTGTATGAGAGAAGAATCTATTTTCAATTAAAAAAATCATGTATTTCAAAAATAATCTTTGTTCTCAATCATAGTGCACACAATTCAAATATTCTTGGGTTTTAACCAACCATTTCTAAATTGGTCAAAATGTGTGTCACAATTGGACAACAATTGTATTTACAGAGGCATTGGAATATACTTCAAAGTTTGACATACATAGGACTTTGAAGATGAAACCAGTTTTTAAAACATTATAGACTATTTATCATCAGAATTACTCATATCCTGAAGATATAGTAAAGTAATGGCAAAACAATTATGCTCACTCAACTGTGCTAGTTGCAATATTACATAACAATTTCATTGGGATTAGCTGAACCCATCAGTGGTCCCATTCTCACAATATTGTCAATAAAGAATTGTATTATCCTGTACAAGTGGTCATTAATTATCATAGAGTCCAATATTGTATTTGTCTTTCTAGTTATTAATAACTTTCCCTGGTGGCTTTTTTCTGTTTAGTTATTACTCACAATTTGAGAATGATATAAATAAGATATTAATTATATATAAGAAAATAAAATACTTTGAAAATCAAGTGGATATAAAGGTCAAGTAACAGTAATGGTGCTAGTCATAAATAGAAAAATAACTGAAAATTTAAGAAAGTTTTTCGTGGACTAGGGGACAGTTGGTAGAGTTCTTGCCTAGTACGAACATTCTGGCCTTGATTCTATCTCCAGCACCACAAAACTCAGTCATAGCATAGAGTCTTGAAGATCTAGCACTGGGTGATGTACTCAAGGATGATCAAAATTCTATCTTTGATTGCACAGTGAGTTTGAGACTAGTTTGGGCTACATGACAGCCTTCCTCAAGAATCTATCATTGAAAAGATATCATATATGAAATCCAGGCATGTTATAAGGTAACAGAACAGTAATTGGGTGCTGCACCCATTATGAGAGAGGAGCTTGAGTGGAATATTGATTCCTCAATCTGCAAGTGGCTTGACCAATCAAACACTGTAAGGGTGCATTGGTCCTGTGGCAAGAGGCAGACATGTTCAGTCATTTCACAGAACAAGTGCTTGCTAAAGGAAGACCCTTTCATTAGAAATTCAACCCTATTGTGTACATTTAATATATCTCTCTCATTCCTGTGGTGGTGATCATTTAAAACATGTAATTTTCTTTTATCGAGGTAATTATTCACAAAGGCAGTTTAAACAGGATCAGTTTAGCTTTGAGAATAGATATTTACAGCATAATCTACTCTTCTCTCTCTCAGTCTCCTTTTAAATGTATCAGTGTATGCCTGACTGCATGAGTGTGCACCACATGCTTGCATTGCTTGCAGAAACCAGAAGAGGGCTCTGGTCCCCTTGGACCTTGAGCAACACGAGGTTGTGAGCTGCTTGACATGGCTTTTGGGAACTGAACTTGAGTCTTTTGGAACAACAGCAAGCATTATTAACCACTAAGCCATCTTTACAATCCCTGTCTTTAAGGTTTAATGCTTACAAGTAAAAAGTTTGTTTTCAGTCTAGAAAAATGGCTCAATGATTAACACCATGTACTACTCTTTCTGAAGACCTGAGTTCAGCTCCCTGGACCCTTGTCAGATTGCTCACAATAGCTGCTTGTAACTCCATCTCCTAACATTCTGGAGACTGGCTTCTCTGGGCACTTGTACTCTCATGCATGCTCCCATACAGAGATACACACATGCATGTGATTACAAATTTTTAAATACAGGGCTAGAAATATGGCTCAGCAAGAGAACTGGTTGCTCTTCCAGACAATTGAATTGAATTCCATTCAATTCCCAGTACCACCAGGGTGGCCCTCTTCTGGCCTTCTTGGGCACCAGACACTCACATGTTATACACAGACATAAATGTAGTCAAAATATCCACATACATTACAATAAATAAATAAATAAATAAACCTTAAAATTTCTGTTTTAAATTTCAAAGCAAAGATTTTGTTAAAGAGTTAATATACTTAATAATACCCTAAAAGCATCAGAGAATATTTTTGGTTATTCTGTCAATATGTTATCACTCCTAAATTTATCACAAGTAAGAAAAATAAGATACAAGGACTGCAAATAAACAATCCATCTCAGATTAATCAGATAATTGAAGTCACATGCAATCTTCCACCGTGAAATTCCAAAATGCAGGTGGGTGTAGTGGCTCTCACTAACAGAGTGACAGGCACAGTCAAGCCTAAATAGATACTATTAGGGAGGAAGCAAGGTGGGCACCTTCACAGGAATGCTCCTGTGTTCCTGCAATTCATAAAGATTATTCCCCCCAGACTAAAGAGATGACTCAGAGGCAAAAAGTATGCACTGCTCTTGCACTGAACTGAAGTTTGGTTCTTAGCACTCAAGCTGGGCAGCCTACAACCTCCAGAACCTTCAGAAACTCCAACAGGAAAAGTTTTAACATGTTCTTCTAGCTTCCAAAGGGCTTCTGCCCTCATGTGCTCATACTCAAATATAAAGACATACACATAACTAAAAATAGAATATTTTAAAATAAATTCTTTATTTTATTTTCAGCTAAAACATGATGGTGCAAACAGGCCACGTTAAAAAGTAGGACTGAACCCTTCCCGGAGGAGTCCTCCTTTTTATGGCTATGTAAAGGCTGCCTAATAAATCCCCCACCATGAATCCCTAGCCCATCTTTGTAGAGAGCCTTGCTTTACAAATGACCTCAAGTTCTCCCTGTTTGTTTTGAGTAATAAATCTTTTTTCCTCTCTTTTATGTCTTGGATGTTTATGTTGGCTTTGTACACATGGACAGGCAAACCCCTAAATTTGGTTACAGTACTTCCAATAGATTGACTAATGCATGGACAATGAACAGTAGCTGGAGAAATAGAATTCCAGGACTTCAGGATTAGGGAATCCTTTAGACTCCTCTGCTACCTCAATCCCAATAGGTTCCAGGATAAAGAAAGATAGGAGGTTGTTGTATGACAGGAATTTCCTGGGATATACAACTCTACTTACCCCAGATAGAGATCCTACAACAGACAAGGTAACAGAACTCTGTTAATCCCCAGATGGAAGAAAAAAGACCATTAGCCCAAATTATCATCAAACTAAAGCAAATTTTATTCATGTACATCTCAGAGCAGATTCGGTGGCTGTCTTTCCCTAAAGTAGAGTTCTTGAGTCCAGTTCTGAGTGAATTCCTCAGAACCTTTTTATATGGTAAAACCATAGGGTGGAGGATTTTGATTACAAGTGTGGTAACAGAAGCTAGATCAAACAGTTAAGGAACATGGGTCATGGAATAATGGGTACAGAACATTACTGAAAATAAGTGGCTGCAGGTGAGGAATTATACTATATTCTTTGGTTAGTGGGGTAGGCAACCAACTCTGAGAAACAGAAACTCATGCTTTATAGTAAACAGAAACTTAACTTGACTACAGATTCAAAATGGCTCCTAAGAACAAAATGGAGACAGGCTGATTTTTTCACCACAAATTCCAACTTGGTGAACCAATGAGTTTTATTGAGGTTACTTACAGCAATAATTTTAAGTGGTTACTTACAGGGGCAGAATTACTCAAATACAGCAGCATCACCAAAGACTGCCCCAGAACAAGTAAGAGCTCACAAAAGCAGTTTTCAGATATTCCTTCAGCTACAGTGGCATTACCTTCTAATAAACTCCTCAAAAGCTGGAAATGTAGCAAACCAAATGAGCTCAATAGCCCTAACTACTGTGCTAAGCACCAAGCTGACACCTGGTAGTTTGCCTTCTTGTCCTGCGGCTATCTGGGTGCCTCAGTGTACCCTGCCTAGCAGTGAAGGAAAGGAGAGACTACCAAGAATCACCCATTTGTTTTGAGGTGTTGTTTTTTAATTGTAAGTTGATGAATAGTGTTTTATTTTATTAAGAGACAGTGATTTTAATCCAATATTCTCTCGATAAACAGGAGTTGCTACTCATTAGAGGCTTTTAAGAAGAAATGTGCTCAGAATATATACAAGATTTTTTTTCTTATTTTGCTTTTGTTTTTGAGAATTCATATGTTATAATGAAATAGGATCATATCCACTCCTTATTTCCCCTCTCCAACACCCCCCAACAACAAACAGACACAAAATAAATAGTTTTGAAATACAGAGTTAAAATACACTTTCATAGTGAAGCATGGACCCACTCTTGTTCTCCCCATCTGCTATCAGATAATCACTCCTTTTCACTTGCAAAATCAGTGTGTTGAAAAGAAACTCAAGGAGGTAGAGATTGATGCTGGCCTCCAAACAAAGGACTCAAAAGGTCACATTGCCCTGATTTCAATGGACTGCAGCAACAGACAGGGAAAATGGCCAGGCCCAGGAAGACTGAGACTGAATTGTTTTTTCTGTGCATGATTGACATGCACGTGCTTGTACAACACCCACAGAGTACAGTAAACAACACACAAATAGTGGAAACATTTTGGAAGAAGTAAAAGATTCTTAAAAATTAAAAGATAAAATATCAATATGAGTAACAAAAAAGAAAATGACATGTAGAGTGATTATAGAATTGAGGATGTATAATGAAATATCTTAACTAAGTCGTATGCCAGATCCTGGACTGCATGAGATGAAGCAGGCCAGCTGAGCAGAAGCAAGCAGGTGCATTCGCTTTTCTCAGCCCTTGACTGTGAATGTAATGCGTACCTCTGTGTTTTTCCTGTGATGATGGGGTGTAACCTGGACCTGAAACCTAAATAAACCATTTTCTCCCCTAAAATTACAAGGAAAATCATGCCAACCCTACATCCAATAAAAGATAATTAGTCCTATTATCAACTGTGTGTCTAACATTGTGTAACATAGGTGACACTGACTCTCTTCTTGAAAGGCACATTTGCAGAGTTCACACAAGGAAGAAAGTATTTTCTGAACGCTCATGTCTGTAAAAGGAATCCATAGTTCCAAAAGAAAACAACATGTGAAGCCTGTCAACTAATAAAGAAATGACAGTGATTTTCCTAAAGTGATGATTTTGATGTCCTGAGTGGACAAAGATGTTATAAGAAAGTAAAAATGCACACCAATCCTGGGGTGAGAAATCCTGAGGAAAGCACTAGCAATCCCTGTCAAATAAAACATGAAGGATTGTTAAGTCATAGTTAGTAAAGATTTACATTGAACATAAAAAAAAAAAAAATCAGTGTTATTCTCCACATCAAAAGGCTGAAAAGGAAAAGCAAATTATTATACCAACATAGTTAGAAAAAGATTGACAAAATCCAGCAAGAATTCATGATTCAGAGAAGTAAGTATAATCTCCCAGCAATAAAGAAAAAATTTAATAAACTTTGGAAAATAAAACTGAAAAATAAAAAAATAAAAACTGTAAATGTGTTGCTTGTCTAATATCTGACTTAGTTATGCAGAAAATTCAAGGAATTGAAAAAGCACAGCAATAAGAAATACTAGTAAGTTCATATAATACAATATTTACATTCTAATATCATCTGCTTATTAGGTGTAGGGCTTACTTCCAAATATTAGCACTCTGAAGGAAAAGAGACCATGAATTCAAGGTCAGCCAGATTACAGGGGAGTTTAACACAGAAAACAAAAACACGGAAAATAAAATAAAGTAGATTGCTTTTGTTGTGCCCACCGTCCTATCCTCAAAGACCGATCTGATGCAAAACACATGGGGTCTCTTTATTTAGGCTAACTCAAGCTAGGGTGTACGCCTCTCTGACACAGCAGATATGGCTCGAGACCTGCTCAAAGCGAGAGTGGAGTATATGTAGGAAAAATGATGTAAGGGGGAGTCACATGCTTTGGCGTTTCAGGATTGGGCCAAGGGAGTTGATCTTTAAAATAATTGGTAAAGACAGCATGCTAAGGCGGGGAGCACAGGTCTCTGCCTCCCTGTACATACGCAGTTAAGCAACCTTGGGGCTTTCTTTACAAGATGGGAGTGAATAAACACTAAGCCAGTTTATCTTTCTTTTCAGAAGACTCCTGTCTTTGGGTTCCCCTTACCGGGTGTTTACACAGGTGGTCTCTTCCCTGCTGGACTCAATGTTCCCTAGAGGTGGGGGAGGGAAGTGCGGGGAGTTGCAATTAAGTTCTGTTTCTTTGCTGACAAATGCCTAAAGTGGCGTTATTTTTAAGGCCCTCACACTTTCATATAACAAAAGAAGGAAGTGTTGCAATTCGAAATTTCAAAGACAACACTAAATACATTAACATCAAAGAAAGAAATATTTAGGAATATGTCTAATATCTTCTTTATATATGCAGACTTCATTTTATAAACCCAGAAAAATTCCATACTCAAAAACAGAGCCAATAACCCTTATGATGTTTACGAACAGAGTTTGAGAGTTGTCTGAAATTGTGAGACTATGAAAGAAAATGGAAAGGCTAGAAACTGACTCAAACAAATATCAAACAGAATCATCAATGGTTCCTGCAGAGAGGAGCTAAGCCGGTTCAATAGAGAATCTTTCAGAAAATTTTGCCGGGCAATTAGAAAACATATATTCCTGAGAACAAATCTTATACCCTTTACAAAAATTAAGTAAAAGTATATAAAACATAAATCTCTGTTCTGGTGACCAAATTTGAGTAGAAAGATTTGACAGCAAGCTTTGTTACCCATGGAATCAAGTACCCATACCATTCTTCGTTAATCTTAACTAAAATTCATCATGCAATCCTGTTCTTAGATATTTCCCCAAATAAAGTAAGATTACACACCTAAAACATATACAGGAATTTTCTCAGGAATTTCATTCCTAATTGCCAAATTCATTCCTAATTACCTAAAAACCAGAAACAATAGCCAAGGTACCCTTTAGTAAGAGAATGGCCAAACAAACTCCAATAAGTATAATGGAATACTATTCAGTAATAAAAGTAAGTGGAAAGAATTTTATATGTAATTCATGGGATGAAACACTCATTTGAATAAATAGATAGCATTCGACTCCAATAATAGATTTTCTATATACGTATATACCTGTGGTTGTTAGGTAAACAAAGAGACAGAAGAAAGGGGAGAAACCGGTAATTTAAGTTGGTGAAATTACTGTCTATTGAACTATGATGGAAGAGTCATAACATTATGCTATTGTCAAAATTCACAGAACTATACAGCACAGAGCCAATCCACAGACAAAAAACTAGTAGGGACAATGTGTCCATGTAAGCTCATCAATTACAAAAACATACCACACTAATCTGGAGAACCTGGGTTGAAATGTGAGGTTGAAATCACATGAGAGTTTTTTAACAGACAGCAAAGTCTTCCATTAAATCAAAAATTGGTCTACATAAAAGTCTATTAAAATTTGAAAGCAAACGTTAGTTAAGAAATTTAAGATATGAGAACAATATATTTGGGTATCTACTAAGCCATGCTGTCCTAAAACAAAGCCTCTTTAGCTAATCGTGTACGGTGTGTGTGTGTGTGTGTGTGTGTGTGTGTGTGTGTATCTTTGTCAGTGTCTGTGTGTGTCAGACAATATGCATGCATGTGTCTGTGAAGATGGTTTCAGATCCCCATGGAGCTGAAGTGACATACAGTTATAAGCCACCCAGTGTGAGCCCTGGGATCTGAACTCTTGTCCCCTGAAAGAGCAGCAAGAGCTCATAGCTACTGAGTCATTTCATCAGTCCCCTCCTTATCAACTTGTAAAATTTACCGTTTAAACTTCAACTTTCTCTTGAAAGCAGATAGAAAATATAATTATATTATTAAAATCATGCCTAAATACAATAGCTTAGTACACTTCCCCAAATTATGATAGCCTTTTCTTCAATTTCCTCATTATTTTCTGTGATGGAAATCTCCACTACTCAAAAGATTTCTCCCACAAATATTTATGACTATCATTGTATTTTAGTTTATAAAAATTTATTTTCTTTTTCTGTGTGTGTGTGTGTGTGTGTGTATGCATGCGTGTATTTTTGTGTTTATGTGATATGTGCAGTTGCTTATGGAGGTCAGAAGAGAGCACCTGGTCCCCTGGAGCTGGACTTAGAGGAGGTTGTGAACCTCTGTACATGGGTGCAAGAAATTCACTTCAGATCCCCTTCCAAGGGCAGGAAGCAGTCATCATACCTCTCCAACCCATACAGCCATTATTTTAGGGAGTAGAGATAAAGTTTTAAAGGAGAACATTTTGAATATCTATTTTGCTGCTTTTGCTATCTTGCAATCATATTTTCTTAACAAAATTGCCCATAGATAATAATACCCCACAGAAATATTTACACTCACTTAGATGTTTTACTGGCAAAAATAAGGGAGGCAACTTAATATCTAACTTTTCAATGGCCTGCTATGTTTTCATATAAATAGAATCTTAATGCGTGCTTCCCTTTTATGGCTGTAAATTTTCAGAGCATAATGTTGTATATTCTCTTCTTAGTGTCTAATAATCTGTCAGTTAAGGCTATGAACATTTCATTCAGATCCATGCTCTCTATGTAATTTGCATAGATTCTGGACAATTTTATTTTCCTTGAAGAAAAGTACTCTTAAGTAGAATTACTCTCCTTGTAAAAAATATGGCATACAAGCATTCAGGAGTTTAAATCTACGACATAGCAAGCTTTGGTGCCTTCTAAGAAAAATAGTGTGGATACACTTATTGAAGTAATGAAATAAAAATGTCCATGAATCTGAATCTATTTTTTGGAGAAAACTCTATAAGGAATTCCTCCACCTCTGTTAAATTAGTTTAATGATCATGAAAATGAATATCTCCACTCAATACTCTTGCTATTTTCAGAATGATGACTAGCTATAACTGCCAATCTTCCTGCTTCCAGCTACCATCAACATTACTTCTCCTATTCATATATGGTCTTTTCATTTTCATTTTCTAGTTGATTTAGGAGCCTGGCTCATATTTATCCCTGGTTTGAAAATGCCTTTTGTAAAGTCTACTTATGTTGTTTTCTGAAATGCAATGTATCACTATGATAAAACATTAAGTTGCCTAATCCCACACCAACCATTCAGTCTCTCTATTATGCTCATAAACTAAATTATTAGACTAAAAGTGTGATCAACCGTGACAGTAGGAGGTTTTATTGATAAAATGACGCTGGGTCCCTCCTGCTTCACAAAAATATTCTTGACTGCATCTTACAATCACTGTAATTGAATTTTACAGCCTGCAGTTTACTACCTAACTTTAAATTATATAAACCCATTACTAACATCCCCCCAAAGCATTTTCAATTTTATCTGTTGCATATCCTTATTAAAACTCATAATTGTATACCCATTACATTATCTTCTTGAATGTTCATTAATGTAGTTGGCATATTATCTGGGTGTGTAGCATGTCATATCCTATTTGCTGTGGGTAACACCTGACACGCAACTTAAAACTTCCCATTGTGTATTTGCTACAATGGTAAATTTTAATCTCGCATGTGAGTGCCTTAATTACATATTGATTTTGGATTTCTTTTTAAGTGAGTTTGCTGGACAAACTCTTGGTTTTAGAATAAAGAAAATGAAATCTATATAGATTAATTTTGTCTCCCTGAAAAATTATATGAATGTTAAGCAGAATGTGAAACATAGCTGCAGAATACAAATCATACTTTAAAAAAGTGGATTCTGGGGATATATAGCTAGAATTCAATTATTGCAGAAGTATATATTACCAGTAAAAGGTGCATTTATAAATGAAACCTTGAGTTACCTAATGAGAAATCTTTCTTGTAAGTTTTGTCATGACCAGCACAGCACTACTTTGGGTTTCAATTAATGCCCTAGGAAGTATATGAATTCATTAAGTGCCCACTAGAACAGACTTTGAAAATCTCTACATATTGTTAATTTCTTTGTTTTTGTTGGGGGGGGGAGGGCTTTACTCAGCTTATGCTTCCACATCACCGTTCATCATCAAAGGAAGTTAGGATAGTAATTCAATGAGGGCAGGAACCTGGAGGCAGAAGCCTGCTGGTTTAGGCTGATACAGAGGCTGTGGAAGAGTGCTTCTTTCTGGCTTGCTCCCCATAGCTTGCTCAGTCTGCTTTCTTTTATTATACATATTTCTTTTACTCTCGATAACACCCTCTTCCCATCCCTCCCTGCTACCCCTCCAGCCCCTGAGCCATCAAAAAATACATAAATAAAAATATATATAACAAAAGGAAATTAAGTCCAGCAGGTTTGTCAGGAGCATAGGTCATGGATATCACCATGGAGGTAGCAGACTCGCTCATACTAGCATGAGACCAACCACAGTTAGGTTCAACCTGAAGTTAGGGCCCAATGCCCAAGCATGCAGGATCTTAAATTTGCCTTGGAACACAGACACTGAGCAGACACCCTAGTATCCTGCAGGCACCAAGACATCATATAGGCACAAGGACATCCTGAAGATTCCCAGGCCTTATGCAGAAACTGGGCCAATTTACAGACATCCAGACATTGGGCAGGCACCCTGACACCACATAGATATCTGGGCATTCTGCAAACACCATGGCATCCTGAGGGTGATTTGACATCCCACAGGTACCCAGACATCCTGCAGGTACCAGGAACTCCCACAGACACCAGGAAATTCTATGGGTACCAGGGTATCCAGCAGATGTCCAGACCTCCTGCAAGCAGGCATGATAACCTCCCATGGACACCAGGGTACCCAGCACATTCCCAGACTTCATGCAGGCATGAGGACATCTCCCAGGTTCCAGTGCATCCAGCAGATGCCTGGGAATCACACAGGCACTAGGTCAACCCACAAATACCGGGACATCTTGCAGGCACCCTGACAGCACATAGGTACCTGAATATCCCACAAGCACCCGGTCATCCCACAGGCACCAGGCTATCCTGCAGGTCCTAGGGTATATTGATAATTAATTTCAAAACCATAGACACAGGAAAATGTGATGCAAAGGTATCTTTCTACAGCTAGTTTGACAGCATATAAATTGTGACTCTGCTTTTTCCTATCTGCCTGGCCTGGAGAAGTCGCCTCAGAGACTCTGAGTTCCAAAATGATATAAAGTATCTTCCTTGGGACCAGCAAAATGGCTCAGCACATAACAACACTTACTGTCAAACTTCATCACTTCAGTTTGATTCCATGTGTTCTCATGCAGTAGCAGGAAAGAAAAGAGTACTACAAGCTCTCTCTGACCTCCACAGCTATGCACACAAATAAATAAAAGAAATATAATAAATTAAAAAATAGGAATTATATACCAGTTGTATCAGATCAGGGGATATCAGTATCTTCTTCCTACAATGCAGCTATTGGGTATGAATAAGTGGCTTGTCTTCTTGATGATTTCCTAATGGATCACAGTTGATTATTCACCTGAAGATCATATTTAATTTTATTTACCTTTTTCATACAATGCATTTTGATCATTTTTTTTCAACTGACACTTGCTGCCAAAGAGAAAATCAGTTTCTGATAAAAGTCTTTAGGAATTCTAGGTAACTTTGCTCTGCTTAGCATAGACATTAGGCCTGGTTCTAGTTTTTCTTCATCCCACACTAAAATACTATTCCTTAGTCCTATAGCCAATTACTAGCTGGGGGGAAGGGACCAAAACCTGTTAGTCTTTTGATCCAAGGTAGGAAAGAAATTTTTGATTAATTCTTCTGCCCCAGGATTTCCTTTGAGCCCTTAGGTTAGACCTTTCATTTTGTAAACTTAAAATAAATTTTTTCATTTTATTTAATGTGTTTTTTTACCTGTTAGAATGTCTATGATTTTCTGAAATCCTCTTGCCTGCATTGGACAGAAGAGGACATCTGGTTCTCTAGAACTGATATTACATATGGTTTCCAGTTGGTAGGGATTTATTCTGGTCCTCTTCAAGAGCAGTCAATAATCTTAACTGATGAACTATCTTTCCATCCCCTAAGGAAACTTTTCTGAGCCCCCCTTTTATCCCTTACTGAAAACTTAGAACACTTAGACCTTCATGAACAACTCTACCAGTCCTGTTTTTGTGGAATTCAATTTAAATGAACTAACTTAATGTTAAAACACCTAAAGCCACATCTGACACACTGGCTACAAACACACAATAAATTCCAGCTACTATTGACATGATTGATATTGTTTACAGAGAAGCATTTTTTAAAATCATTTAATGGGCTAACCTGACTTGCAGATGCTGGTAAAGATGAAAAGTGTAGGCTGGTAACTCCAATGAAGAGATTCATGTAATGGAGTCATTAGTAATCATTTTATTAAATAGGTATATATTATTTGCACATAAAGTTAAACAAGCTACTTTAAAAAATAAGAAAATAAGAACCAAGAAGGTCATTGCCTGAAAAGTATCAAGACATCTAGAAAACAATTATATTATAACGTGCTGGCAGATAGTTATCTGTATGGCTTAGGAGAAAAACCATAACTCTGTCTCATATTCCCTCTACCACTGTGAAAATGTGGACATGGATGGGGGGTTCTGTAGATAAAGCCCTTGTTGTGCAAATATGAAAACCAGGGTTCACACCTCCATAACACATGTCAAAATGCCATTTGGGCACAATAATCTGCCTGTAATCTAAGCTGTCAGGAGGTGGAGACAAGATCCTTGAGACAAGATGGCTCGGTATCTTGAAGGTATATTGTGCTTTTCAGTGAGAAATCCTGTCTGGTAACAGAACATAGAAAGTAATGGCGGCCACATCAACCTTTGACCTGTACATGTTTATGTATGTGAATGTGCACCAAACACATGCACCAACACACATGTGAAGAAACATAATCACATGAACACTACAGGCTTTATACACGCATGCACATGCAAAAAGGTGCACAACCCAAATACAATGCATCTCTTCATATATATTGATATAATTAGAGAAACATGACATCCAAAGCAGGACTTGTTAAATTCAGTGATTTTTCCGTTCTATTTTTATTATTTGATAACTTCATACATGGATGTAATGGGCAGCACTAATTTGATTCAGTGTTTATTTTTTATTTTATTTTTAAGAATACATCAAGTTGGGCAGGTAATGTGGGAGTGTCAGGGAGGAGTGGGAGGAAGGGAGTGGGGTTGGCACTGTTTTGACATTGTGAAGGACTAAATAGGAAGGCGTGGAACATGACAAACTAGTAACAGCCCTTTAAGAAAACACATCAGTAGAAGTTGCAGACGTTATTAATAGAATGCTATCCATCAGAATAGCCTTAACATTTTCCCCATGTGCAGTGAGTTTCCTATGCCAGAACTGACTCAATGTGAAGCACAGTTTGGGAAAGGCCAGTTGAAAGACTAAAATTAGTCTGCTTTAGTTCTGCCAAACTTCATAATTAAATAGATGCTTTTATTTTGCTCCAGCTAAATAGCTAACGCATACTTAGTGTGAAAATAATTAACTATTACTAAATCAATAGTCATATAAGTAATTCAAGTTTGCAAGGCTATGAAATTTGGAAGGCATTAAGTATTTTTATTTCTTTTATAGCATCTGTAAGAAAACGATAGTTACTCAACTCTTCATTTATAATAGTAGATAATTTTTAAAATCTGCCATGATGCAAAAAATAAAATTAATAACAATCTCTAAATACCATACCACTTAGGAATACATGCTAAGTACCATTCTATGTGAAACATGGTTTTCTAGAAATTTCTTAACATGCATTTTAAAAATACTGTTTGCATATATATTATTTCTTTTATTTCTAATTAAGACTGTGTCCATGTGTGTGTGTATGTGTGTGTATTTATGTATATCCAAATGAGTGCAGGTGCTCATGGAAGCTAGCAGTGGGGTTCAGATCTCCGTGGAGCTAGAATTACAGAAAGTACTGATATTGTGGTGTATTCACCAGAGAAGGCTGCTCAGACATGGGTTTAAGCCAATAGAAAGTCTTATCAGCTGGCCAGCAACTAAACTGGGTGTTCAGGATCCTAGTGTCGCCCCGAGCCTCTGTCAGAGTGAGTTTTTAAGCACCAGATCCATATTGTGGGTTGACATTCTTCAGTTAACAAGAGCAGTTAGCCAGAAGCTGAACTATAGCAACTAAATAGCAAGACTAGTACATTTTGAGACTTTCCCAGAACTGTATGGACTTTGATAGATTAATTCTTCATTTTAGTTTTGGCAGGTGATGCTGTCTATATGCTAAGTCTTACAACCTGAATGGCACTAACATCATGGAGTAAGTTGTGCTAAAATCTCAGAGCCTACTAAGGTCTGGGGCTCTGCTGCATTTCCCATTGGTCTTAGTAAATGAGTCAAATCATGGACTCATCCTGTTTTAGTATAAGATGCAAGACCTCACTATAATCCAATCAGAAGGAAAATTGAAGTCCTAGTCAATATTGATAGTAGAGTAAGTTAGCCAAGGCAATCAAGAAAAATGAGATTGGTGCCAATTTTTATTCTTTTCTTTTTTTTAGTTATGGCAAGATTTTTTTTTCATTAACCATAGAGCCTCATCTTGGCTGATTCTTGTCTGGGAATGACTAATTTTATCTCCAGAGTCACTTTTGTGACATAGAGTACTGATTTTCAGGTTTTTGTGCCTGTACACTTCTGTGGCAACTCATCAAAGAAGTCATGAAGGCATATTCATGTATGCAAACTCTGCCAGAGATCAGCAGAGGGAGCCACCATTATGGCAAGTGCCACATTGAACAGTGGAACCCCGAGTGTCTGATCTCAGGTATTTCTTATTGACATAGAACTCCTCAGGCATTCCACTGATATCACATGCAGATCATGAGCAATCAAACATCCCCCACATGCATCCAACCCAGCAGACAATACAAAATGCCAAGGCACAGGCAGCCCTTTTCCCAACAGTGCACAAAACAATTATCTTATACATGACTAAACACACAATTTCACAACAGGTTTTTTTCCTGTTTCCCAAAGGCCAGAATCTCTTTTTTAGATATATTTTAAAGGGATATATTTTTAAAGCCTTAGTTTTACAACCCCAGTTTTTGTAATGGAAGTTCCATTGTTTCTGGCAACTAGGGGGTCCAGTCACAGGGCATGCATATAATAGTAAACTGTATTTTTATCTCACAAGATAAACTCCCACACTTTTTTCTCAGTACAACCAGATACTTAAAGTGGACATTAGCGAGCAAAGTTCAAGATGGTATGTGTGTTGTTGGTCTTTAGCCACATTAGCTATCATTTCCCCTGTCTTTGTCTTTTGTAGTATACAGGTTGAGGCCTGAAGGTAATGGGCATTGAACAGTGACCCTGTATTCTATAGTGTAAAGCACAAGACTCAGGAGGAGGTAGAGGGGCAGGGAGTGGCCAGGCCTTGGGACCAATGAAACATTAATTTCAATAGGTACAGAAATAGTCCATTTGGCAGCACTGTCTGTGACTTCTGCTTTCTTGACCTAGGTGTGGCAGATCGGATCCATGGTGTAATGTCACCTGTCTTCACAGAATTAGGCATGGAGAGAAGCACTATGTAAAGTCCTTTTAAGTTGGTTTCAGTGTCTTTGTGTTTACCTGCTTGACTCAGACTGTATCATTGGACTGATAACAAGTAGAAATTGGTGGTGGATTCAGAGGTTGGCTGAATCACTTGGAGAGTCCAAAGAATAGCCTTTTTGGAGGACTGGAATCCCTGTTCTGACTTTAGAAAGGAATGATTAGAGATTTCTGCCAACTTCTGGTCTCTGAGCCTGGGAAGCATTGGGGAGATCTTTCAGACATAATCTCATAAGGGTTGAATCCCTCTCTACATGGGGTGCAGCAGACTAAAGCAAGGCAAAATAAAGAGACCTATCCATCCTTTGCTGGGCTCTAATGAGAGTTTTATAAGAGTTTCTTTTAATATCCTGTTCATTCTATTTACTTGGCCAGGTGGGAAATGCTTTTACCTACCCAGAAAAAGTATTTATAAAAACTAACAAGTACTTGTGTCTTTCTCCGGCAGGCCAGATCTCAGTGAAATCAGGTTTTCTAGAGTTTTCCAGCATGTTGGTCTTTCATTTGGACTCTTTCCAGGTAATGGCTCTCTGTCTTTATTCATTAGAGCACAAATCCAGCATCTGGCTGAAGTATCCTATGTTAGGCTGTCCAGTCTAGGTATAATGTTCCTTAATCTGAGCAACTTATAAAGTTTTGTAGACCAGAGATGAGTAGCCTATTGAAGGTTAGTTACTAGCATCCTGTCAGTTGTTTCTGGGAGGCTTTTCCTCTGGTGTCCTACATCAATCTGGAGGTTTGAGCTATACATTTTGTTTTATTTTGTTTTTACCATGGAGTCTCAGGCAGCACCAGGTCATGGTATGTCAAGGCATATCATCAGAATATCAATACATCCCTCTGGTCTTAGGGTCATTTTTCAGATATGCAGGTCAGCAGCCCAGCAATGGAGGACAGCAATTTGTAGGGAAGTCAAAGCCAAACAGCCTTTAGGAGGGCCAAGATTTTTTTTAAAATCATACTGTAAACATGTGCAGTAGTAAGCATGTACACAGTCCATGTACACAGCTGCTGACTTTTTTTCCCCATCAATCATTTTTGCTCTCTGGGCTGTGGTGCATGGCTTGGGCCAAATCATTTTGGTAAAAGTAACTATTGTAGCTTCCATATACCTGGTATCATCTTTCATTTGGTGATAGTCATGGATGAGTACCTGCAGGTCATCATCAAGCAAGAGGGAAGCAGGATTGATGGCGGTGGGTTTCTTACTTCCTACTTGAGAGTGGTCCAGATGTGGGGCCTGGTACTGGGTCACACAGTCAATAGACAGCCAGACTTCTGGTGCTCCTCTAGGAAGGGCTCAACTGCAATATGGGGTGCTATCAGTATAAGAACTTGACTCAGAATTAACTTTTTTGTTGTTGTTGGTTTATTATTATTATTATTATTAATTGTTATTATTATTAAACTAGCAATAACCAACATGCTCTTAGATAGGTAGAGCATCCTGTGGCTATAGGGTCAAATCATTTGGACAGGTATATCACAGGGTGTTTCCATGGCCTCAAAGTTTGGGTTAAAATCTCTTTTGTCTTGTGTTTAGTAGATAAACAGATGGAAAGATTTTGAGATACGGCCAGAGCTGAAGTCAGAGCTGTTTTTAAAGCCTCAAATGTCTTTTGTTAGTCTCATTCCGAATTAGGGGCTCAGTGCCCCTTTTTGCGTTGGTGTAGACAGGCTTTGCTTTTCCTACAAACTCTAGTATCTAGAGGCAGCCATTCCTAGCTGTAACCTCTGATATACAAAGTAGCAGTTTCTTAACTGGTATTTTTTAGCCCAGGTTCTGTAATTCTAGCATGAGTCCTTCAGTGGTCCTTTTATAATCTATTTTTCCAGGAAACCTCTGATAGAAGGGCAGGAGTCTGCATTTAGTGTCTTTAAATCCTGAGGGAACCTGGTTCAAGTATGTTGCTCTCTGTAACTTCTCACTGTCTGTTGTTTCAAAAGCAAAGATGAGTTGACTCATCTCTGTCAATGTAAAACTGAAGAATGTATCTTTCAAGTCCAAGATGTGTACCCTATTTCTCTGGAAGAATCATATTCATGAGAATCAGTGGTTCAAGGTTTCTTCATAGACAGGAGAGGCATATTCCAGGGTGACTGGTAGGGCACCAGGATGTCTGACTCTTCAAGTCAGGCAACATCTACTGCTATTTTTCCTTTTGTTTCCAGACTTGTTGGACATTGTTTAATCTGAACAGAGGTAGCTGAACTGGTTAGTTGAACAATTATAGGAGGTTGGTGTTGGGCCAGTCCTGAGGAGTTGGTTTCTGTCCATATGCCCAAGAATCATTGTTGTCAATCAGAGAGAAAGTCCAACTGTATCTTTTGATTGGAGGTAGAAATTTCAGCTAGGAGAAATTCTTCTGACAGAGGGTAAGATACCAAAATTTTGTTGGGTATCTATAAATCTAACTGTCTCTTTATCAGAAAAAGTGACAGTGACTTTGCTTTATGCAAAAGGTCTTGTCCCAATCAGTTGTCTGTTGTTAAACACCTTTTGAGCTTCCTCCAGCAACTAGAGCCTATTTATATTTTTGATTTTTTTAATAATTTTAAAAAAAATATCTGGGGCTGACTGGGTGACAACAGAAATCCTTTTTTAAATGTTTAATATTTAATCCTGTTTTTAATATTTTTACAAAGTACCTATCAAAAATTGTTTAAAGTTTCCTTGGTCAGTGTTGGGCAGAAGGGAAAATCCGTTCTGTCAGGTTGCCTTGCCTCACATCAATCCCCTTGCCTGATCCCGGGGTGCTTTTTTTGGTTTTGTTTTGTTTTGTTTGTTTTTGTTGTTTTTATTTTTTACATTTTTTTAAAGAGAAAGGTGGGTTTTATGGCTCACTAATTGAAACAAAGACATAAATTATGAATGAGAAAGGAGTGGAAATTTTATTTCTTTATTCTGTCTGGGCTCAGGCCAAAGGAACATTTCTCCTTTCCCAGGGCTGCTAAGAGCAAGCAGAGCAGAAGGAATGCTCACCTGGTGGAACTACTTTCCTCTCCCTGTGTTTTACTTAAATGCTTAGATGTGGATGGGCCCTGAACAAGAGGCACAGCACCTCCCCACAGGCAGGACCAACAATGACCATGAGCAGGAGTCAAGCAACAAAACAAGAAAGCATTCCTGCTCCCAGAATAGGACAGGTGGAAGTTTCTTCTTGAGTTTGTCTGGGTGACTTGGAAGAGACAAAAGGATTTGGGTCCCCAATTAGAGGGGGCACAGGTCTTAAGCTAGGGGCTTCTCACATCAGAGAAAGGTACTGCTCAATACAGGGAAAAAAAAACTGACATAGACACATAAAAAGACACACAGATAGACCCACACAGAGGGACACATAGTAAAGACAACCAGGAGAGGCCATCACTCACTCATACACATTAACAGAGGGAGTCCTGTGGTATCTCATAAGACCCAGGACACTTGGATCAACAGTCATGTTTGACTTCTCCTATGTGTCCGAACAGAAGTCGCTTTAACCAGCCTTCCTTGGAAGCCACAAACCAGATGGATTTCTAATTTGTTTCTTTCTGGGGTGGAGGTGTCATACTCCTCTGAAGCATTAGGCAGCATTAATCAACAGAAGCCCTGGGGACTTGGAACATCTCAGGTTGCATACCCCCTAGGAGTACCCTGACCACCACACTCTTCCTTACTTCAAGGGACTCCGAGATTCCCAATGTCTCAAGGTCTTGTGTCTGGGATTCTGATGGAACCCCAGAAATCTTGTATTGTTAGGGTATTCACCTAAATAACTGCTCAGACATGGGTTTAAGCCAATGGAAAGTAACAGCTGGCCAGTGACTAAACTGGGTGTTTGCGATTCCAGATTAGCCCCCAGCCTTTCTCAGACTGAACATAAAAAGCATATTCTGTGTTGACATACTTCAGTTAACAAGAACAGTTAGCCAGAAGCAGAACTACAGAAGCTAAAACGCAAGGTTAGTACATTTGAGACTTTCTCAGTACTGTACAGACTTTGATGGATCAGGCCTTTGTTTTAGTTTTGGCAGGTGGTGCTGTCTGTGTGTTGAGGAGCCATATCTGGGTTCTGGTAATTTTATTCTGTTCTTATTAACTGCCGACCCACCTTTCTAGCTCTATTCATGGTGAACATGTTTGTTTATGAAAGTGGGATGAATGGCACTTTAGACTGTCACATATTCTCTGAAGTTGAACAAGTAATTAGATGAAATTTTATGTAGAATCTCAATATTATTTACTAATTTTACAGAACTTATGAGGAATTTTAATACCCCTAATTATGAACATTTGGCAGAATACATTATGAAACCAGAACATGGTCATTTGCACAGAATTATTTCCTCAACATAAATTATTATTAAACTTTCCAACTGTCTATGCTCACCTAGATTTAGTTTTATTTATTTCATATAATTTGTGTTCCTGCATCATTCTTATAACCAACACACTTTCTTAGAAATTTTAATAATTTTTCTATATATTTTCTATGTATTTACATATGTAAGTTTTGCTATATATATGAATATGTAGGATATGTACATATATAGTATATATATTTTCTGCATATATTCATATATATGTGTATAATTAAGAACATCTATATAAGGATGAATATATAAGTATATATCTGGGAATATATATGCACATAGTGTGTGTGTACATACACAGACACACTTCACCTATCTTCGACAGGCCTAGTTTCTTTCTTTTGTTTTAGTTTTCATGATAACATCAATCACTATAATCACACACTGATCCTCAACACTCAATCTCTTACTGAATTATTTTATATTACCATGATCTGTCTACACAATGCTGACAGTATTCATCAATGACAATGGCCTCAAAAATGGTTTGTACAGAGCCAGTTGAAATGTGATGCCAGACGAAGGTGAGCATGTAGAACCCAGCCGACTGTACAGAGAAGACTGCTTTTGACCTGACCTGGTTCCAGGAAAGATTCCACTGCTTTGGAAAGGAAGTCATCTTTTTTAGTCATGATGGTGAGCTCTAGTTTTATAGGGTTTTAGAGAGCCAGCATCCTTTGAGGACTCATTAGTGTCAATTAAGGGGAATTTGTGCATATCCCTATGAAAATCTTTCTATGGTCACAAACCATTCAAATTCTCTATCAGTGATATTACTGAAGAGCATTGAATCCTGGTTTTAAAGATAGACTAATACATTATGCTATGCTCCTGCTTACGATTTTCTGATGGCCCTTTTCTGATGGCCTTTTTCTGGGTGTGTTACCTTTTAAGTTCTTATGAATTGGTGGTTGTCAACCTTGAATGACCAAAGCTGAGATTTCTGACAGCTCACTGGCTTGCCTTGGTTTTGCCTGATTTTGTTACCTGCTCTTTTTCTAATTTTCTTTTTTTGGAAATGTCAGAACTATTTTCATGCAAAGGACAATCAATTACATGAGGCCAATATCATACATGACAAAAAGAAGTGTGTAAAATAAACTTTTTCAATGCTAGAGAGCTTGTTTGGCTCATTGGCTAAGACCACACACTGCTCTGTCCAATCATCCAAGTTCAGTTCAGAGCACCTAAATCTGGCAGCTCACAATTGCCTGCTCAGACAACCTGACATGCTCTCAGGCAGCCATGGACATCTGCACTCATGTAAATGTACCCCCACACAAACACATTACATACAATTCATATGAAAACATGTATAAAGAAATACATACAGCACCCTTTTTGTTTTAGAGAATTTTAAGATACACACAAATAGAGAGGCAGAGCCTAGGAATGCCACCACCAATTTTACTGATATTATCTAACATTAAATGGTGCCTTGGTTTATAATTGGAGAATGACAATATCATGCCATTATTGTACTTATATTTTATCCATATCTCTTTATTTTTACCTAATACTCTTTTTCTATCCCCAAAACTAATCAGAATGTACTACAATTATCATCATATCTTCAAAAATATTGGGGTTTTTTGTTTCTTTGAAGACTTTTAAGAGTTTTAAATAGGTATTTTTTCAGAGTATCAGTTAATTTAGATCTTCCCTTTTTCCCATGAAATTTATGTCAGTACAAAACTCATATATTTTTCTTATACTTTGGGACACAACCTAATATATTATTTATTCGGTTTAGCTAGTTACACTTCAGGTATTAGAACTCGTTCAGTTGACTCCAGTCCCTTCCTGTGCTCTCTGTCATTTTTCCCCACCTCTACAGATTCTGCCAACTTTCATCCTTACCTGTTCCTTTTCCAGATTCATAATGCTTGGTTTTGTTTTAATATTCATTTAGTTTAACAAGGGCCATGTGTGTGACTATTGGACTGTAATCATCCATTAGAGCCTGGTAAAATCCCAGTGGGGATACAACTGAAGGCAGCAGCACCTGGGATCTATCCCTAGGAAACAGATCAGTAGTAAGGGTTATGGCACCTCAGATTCCCTACCTCCATTCTTGCCTGACTGTTGATGGACAGATCCAGGGCATTTGTCTGCAGTTGTTGAGTATTATTTTTATGTTGCAATGGCTCAATGGCTGTTGGTCAAGAAAATGACATTCAGAGTCTTTCTCTCTATATTCCAGATCCTATGTTCTTAATGCATCAGATACTTCAGTGTTCACTGAGCTTTAGAGGTGGTGGCATAAATGTCTCGTTTAGGCCTAAAAACTCAGCCACCACTTGTTCTCAGTTACTTTGCAGCCACTAGTCTCTATACTCATGGGATCTTATGGAAGAGCGACTTCTCTGATTGAAGAGTGACAACTGTCTATGAGTATAAATACACATATTTGGAAGGGAATTCAATCCATATAAACATTTCTGTGGCCCTGCTAATGATATTACTCTTTTAAATACCTTCTTTCAGGGCTGCAGAGATAGCTCAATAGTTAAGAACACTTGCTGCTCTTCAAGAGAACTCAAGTTGTGTTCCTGGGACCCACTTTGGATGGCTTATTACTATCTGAAACTCCAGTTCCAGGGGAATCCCAGTTCCCTTTTCTGGGCTCCTCAGATACCTGCACACACATAAACATACAAACATAGATAAAAATAAAATACAATAAACAAATTTTCAAATGTTTTCTTAGGGTCTAGGTCTATAAGGTGTTCACTTCACCAAGATCTTGTCTCATTCAGCCCACAAATCAAGTGTTTGTTTTTGAAGCTGTTATTCGGCCTTATTTGAAGAATTGCATACAATCAAAGTTCTGAGAAGTGAGTTTCCTGTAACACTTGGGGAACATTGTCTGATAGTCCTTCAGGTAGCAGAGCCTCAAACCTGCATGCTAACATTTATGTATCTACATATCTATAAATGTGATCATTCCAATATTCTAATATCGAGTGAAACATGAGTTGTCCTTGTGTATCTATAGATCATTATGTATCACTCCAGCATTCAGTGGGGTTCCTTATTTCACTATCAGTCATTAGCTTATATTTTTAAAAGAATTTTAGCATGTATGTACAGTATTTTTAAAAATGTTAACCTAAGGAAATAGAAGAAGAAAAAAATTATTAGCAAGGTTGCATGTATATCTATTTCTGAGAATCTTAGCTTCCTTTCATATACAAATTAATTTAAGGTCAGCAGCTATGCCTGAGTCTTCATAAGGCTTTTTTCATGCTTTTGTAATATATGGAATTACTATTACTTTTAACTCCTCTGTGGAGGCTCAATGGTTTAGAATGAGCTCTGGGAATTTGTCACTCTTCTCTGGAATCTGTGCGCCTGCACTCACAAGTACATACCTACAAAAAGACATGCACAAATATAGATCATTAAAAGTAAAATAAATATTTTTTTAATCGTGCTATTTGTGTGACATTTTATCCTGGTTTTGAACATGATAACAAACATGTTTTTGTATTCTTAAGTCCTTTGGGAGTGTTTCTTTTACTTTCCTTTCCCTTTCCCTTTCCCTTTCCCTTTCCCTTTCCCTTTCCCTTTCCCTTTCCCTTTCCCTTTCCCTTTCCCTTTCCCTTTCCCTTTCCCTTTCCCTTTCCCTTTCCCTTTTCTTCTTTCCCTTTCCCTTTCCTTTCCTTTCCTTTCCTTTCCTTTCCTTTCCTTTCCTTTCCTTTCCTTTCCTTTCCTTTCCTTTCCTTTTCTTTTCTTTTCTTTTCTTTTCTTTTCGTTTCTTTTCTTTCTTTTTTCTTTTTAATTAGAAGCATATGTTTCTCCCACCTTCGGAATTACATGTCTCTATGTACTAAAAACTAAAGATTTTAGGTTTCTTTTCCTTAATTATTTTTAACAAAAATTTGTCATTTTTCTGACATGTGAAGTATTCTAAAATACTTATTGAAAATTTGATGGTTGATAACAGATAAGCATTTTTTTTTTTACTTTTGACAGCTTTTTACACGTGTGCAAGCATTATGATTTTACTCACCCACTATTATCTTCTGATCTCCTACATTCCTCCCCCCTACAGCCCTATTCTTACTTAGTCTCTTAGTGTTGCTATTATTAGAGAAAATAGTATCCCCTTCTTCTAGCAAGAATTGGTAGTCATTTATTCTTCAAGAAGGGATGCTGTCTCATGGACATCTCTTCAATGCATTAGGTGTGTTCATTTTTACAACCTCAATATCACAGCATCTGCATGGGAACTTCCTGTGACACTCTTCTCTAACATCTGGTTTATAAATTATTCCTATCCCATCTTTTCTCATGGTTTCTGGGCCCTGAGTAGGTAGGTTGGGAGAGACCCAGGTGTCTTGTTTAATAAGCACTCATTGATAATTCTCTGTACCTTGACAAACCTCTCTATGCTAACCATCTCCCTTTTCAAGGAGCTTCTATGACCCAGGATGAGCACTTCACTATCTTATAGGTTAATATGATGGTATGTTAATTATAGAAATAATAGTAAGCAGTCTGTTCTCCACCTGAGCTCATGTCCTTATTCAGCCATGAGCGTTGACCAAGTCTAGAATATTAGATGTGCATTTCCTCCTGTAGAAAATGTTTTGAATCCAATCACAAAATGGTTGGTTTCCCTCAACATAGTCATCCCAAGTAGTATTTAATGATAAATAATAACCATAATAATAAACATAATAGTAGTAATAAAAATCAGGAATATTACCTGTAAAAACTAAACTTTAATTTATGTTTGTCATATTTTCTCTGACAGCCCCAAAACCTCGACCACAAATAAAAAGAACTTTGTATCTGGATCAGAAATGAGTATCTCAGCTAATATCACTGGGGTAAGATAATATGCAGAGTATCGTTTTTTTCTTGTTACATTGCTTTCTAAAAGTGCAGCACTGGGAGTGGCATGCTATCTTTGTTTATATTTGCTAAGAGCTGAGATAACAGAGAAAATTAAGGAATGAAGAGGGAGTCAAGAGATGCAAATGGGAAACTGAAAGAGCCCCTCTGAGAGAAGGGCTCTGACACTGCTATCATGTTTAATAATGTGTTACGATCATTCCAGCCGTTTCTACTTGAGGCCAAAAGACATTTGCACCACTAATATTTTACAAATATGTTTCTTTAAGGGATAATGTTCCCCAGTCTCTAAACACACAACAGTGTTAGATTTCTCCAAGATCTCCTAATTGGACTCTGGAGTATAAAAATCCCATCTATTTTTAAAGGGACATTTGTGTGTTAGCAGCAAATATTCCCACATAAAAATATATTAATTATGAGAAAGATGTCTATGACAAAGCCCCAGATAATCATTCATAAATGGCCCCCAATCCTTGTCACAATGGTATGACTAAGCCTACCTAATGAAAAGCTGATGGTTAAAAATGGTAATTGGTGAATACATATGTGAAGGCACTGTAAAAATAAAAAGCAGTAAAATTCTTTAGCATAACTTTGCATATTAACTATGACAAGTCATAAATATTCAGTCAAAATATACCAAATATGGTATATTCCATGAATATCAAAGATGTATTTCAGCCAAGAGAAGACCTAGATCCATAACTAGAGTTTACTCCCTCTTTATCTCTTGCATGAACTCATACACAATTTAGACATTAGTTGCTGAATATCATTTCTACTTTCAATGTAAGTAACTTCTCATTTTCTTTTTTTTTCTTGCTTTTAAAATGTATTTCAGTATATTGCTTACTGATGTATATGTTGGGAGAGGGGCGTCTGTGCAGGTTGATGTCAGAGAGCAACTTGCAAGAATCATTTCTTTCCTTCCACCATGTGGGTTCTGAAGATTGAACTCTGATCCTTAGGATTGACATCAATCACCTTTATCTAATGAAGTATCTCTCAGCCAGCACCAAACTTTTGCACTGAAGTCCATCTTGGTGGTAACTCTTAATAAAAGTTACTTGGAAAAAAGTATGTATGCTTTATTTATACACATATTTAGAGAGAAGGCTTACATTGTTCTATTAAGTAATGTGAAAGAGAATACAGAAAAATTAAACTTTCATTGTGTACACAATTTTAAAAGTGTATTGTTTGAGAGTTTCATACACACACATACGTTTTGATCAAATCCATCCCTAGTTTCCTTCAACTGCGTCTATATACCCTATAACTTTTCATTCCTAATTTCATATTTTCTTTTCTAAAGGTTTATGAGTTCAGTCACTGCTGGCACCATGTGCATGGGTTTAGGACCATCCACTGGAACATGGGCCACCTATTAGGAGCCAAGTCTGAAGTAAATTGACTTTCCCTATGTGGTATCTATTAGACAGGGTTCCCTAGAAAAACAATATATTGAATGGACTGTATAATATATTATGTATAATATATAGAGAGAGTTTACTAGAGTAGTAACCACATGCTATGGTCCAGCTATAGTCCATCAATGACTGTCTACCAATGGAAAGTCCACGAATCTAGTAGTTGTTCAGTTCATGAGGCTGGATGTCTCAGCTGGTTCTCAGTATACAATGGAATTGCAACGAAGTAGGCTCTTCATCCAATATAAGAATAGATATGCCAGCCAGAGTGAGGACAAGCAGGCAAACAGCAAGCACTTCCATTTTCCATGTCACTTATAACAAACTGCCACCAAAAAGTGTGGCCCAGACTTGAGGTGGGTCTTCTTACCTCAAAAGATCTGCACCAATCATTAAAACTCCCTGAGAATTCTATCAGCCAGTTGGGTTTTGGTTAATTCCAGGTGTACTCAAGTTGACAACCAAGAATAGCCATCGCTGGATCTGACTTCATTTTAAATTTATCCTGGTCCTAAATTTTGTTTGATTTTTCTGCCCATTATCTTTGACTTTATAATGACTTTGCATACTTCATAGATTCCATGTGAGTTCTCAATGCTCCGAGAACTTTAATAAGTGAATCATTCGGTTTCATCAGCAGCTAAGCTCTAATCATCAGGATCATCTGATTTGTTTTCAAAGTCTGTGTTCATTTCCACTTCTTTGTGCAAATGCATGAAGGGAAATGAGGTTTTCAAAGAAACGCCTCTCCTGAGTTCCTTGTTAGACTAGAATCTCCAACTCTTAATCTCACCTTTCACAACAATGATCAAAGGACTATAAAGTGGAAAGGGGATAATTGATTTAATACAAAATAAGTGGGAGAAAGTCCTTAGGGAGTTTCAGAGGAAAGTACTTCAGAAGTGTTGAAACAAGAGAGCTAAGTTCTCTGACATGGTTCCTTCCGTTGGCAGTCAGTTTGAAATCTGTGACTCTATCCTCCATCAGTGAATGATGTCATGACTCTCCAAAGAGGGCAACAAGGTAATGTGGCTGGTGTCCACTCACTGTGACACCTGTGATGGGAGATTTAAGGTACTGTATTCCTACCTTTCTGATTGTTGTGACAAAAATGGTTGATAAGAATGAATATCAGAGAAGGAAGCTTTATTTGGTCTGAAAGGAGGAGGGAGTACCGTCCTCCCTCACTAGGAAAGCATGGCAGTTAGTCACATTGCATCCACAATCAGAAATCAAACAGGGAAATGCTACCTTTCCCCAGGACCCTTGCACTGAATGGAGCCACTCACATTTAGAGTGAGGCTTCTCATGCTAGTCAACCTAATCTAGACAATTCTTTGTGGGCATGTCAGGAGGCTTGCCTCTTCTGCCATTCTAGATTCTGTCAAGTTGGCAATATTGACCATCACACTACTGAGTAAAATGAATAGCCCTACCATGCCTGGTGGAACTCAAGCTACACAGGGAAACAAGGTACAGCTCTCTTTAAAAGCTACAGGATACAAACCATGTAATCCTTGCTGCTAGAAGCAGGAGTGAATGAACCTTCTGAGTCATCCCCAATTCTTTGAATCCTTAGCTGCAGTTCTGTGCACGGTGGAATAGGTGACAGAGAAATTCTGTTCCTAACCTGTTCCATTGCCTATTTCCAGAATCAATAATAGCAACAAATGAAGTGGCTTGAAATTTTAAATTTAAAAATTTAAAATTTAAATTTTATTCATTTCAAGGTAATAGCATACTTAGCAAATGCTATCCCTCGAGGGAATACTCTGTAAATGTTCTTTAAAATACATAGATTGACATGATGTTTGAGATAAGAGCAAGTAAACCCAGGGGTCACTGGAAGCCGGTTCTGGGATGGACAGAATAAATCACAAAGAACTGCCCTAACACTTCATTAGGGGATCCTGAATGCCATTCAGAGTGGGTACACTAAAATGCTTCTTCCAGTCTACTTTGTGTGGATCATCCCTCTTGGTCATAATGCAACTCTATGTAAGCCTCTGATGACTGAAAATATGTCCATCAGAGAAGCAAGTAATGGTCACAACTCACTCACAAGTCTGTATATTGAAGGAACAGAACTGTGTGGCAGACTGCTAAGATACAGTGTTCTGCAAGAATAAACCTATGCTGTACTCACCCCTGGCAGCTCCTTGACTGAAACAAGCATGGCTGGTTTATTAATATTTGCAAAATAACATTGAAGTGCTCAGTGAAGGGTCGATTGGGGAAAAAGAAGCACAGGATTGCAGGGATTTCTTTCCATAGCTCACATGAGTGATGGCAGGGTCTTACATAAGGAAGGTCACAATAGACAGTCTAACTTCATCTTGAGAACAAACTTTAAAATGGGTGATGGATTGGTTCTATGCTGGGAATAGTATATTACTTTTTCTGTTATACTTCATATAAGTGTGATTACTTCTGCATTCGCTGTTTCAATGCTTTGCTAATTATGGCTAGTTTTCTTAGCACTAGGTGTGCTATCTTATGGAACAAAGCTATGACCTTAAATATGACCTTCATTTACCTCCATGCATGTGTTAAAACTTTTATTAAAATGCATTTGTCAATGAAATTTGTTCATGTCAATCTCCTTCCAATTTTGTCTATGTTGTTATTGGGTTCCCTTCATAAGGTTTTAGTTTTAAATTTGTGAGTTTTGGGCTTTACAACGTGGACCACTCTGAACATGTATGATGTCTTTAATATAAAACTTCAGAAAAAAGCACCAATACGGACCCACCAAAATGTTTTTTTTCAATATCCCTATTTGTTAGTACATTTTAAGTGACTAGAAATAACATTTTTTAAAATAATTGACAAATTATCCTATGCTTTTCTCAAAACTTGATGTTGGGTTTTCCAAGAAATGTTTGTTTCAGCCTACATGGCTCAGAAGCCTGTGCCCAATATATTTTGGGTTGTGTTATTTATCACAAAATTTAAAAAAAGAGTCTAATAAAAATATTTGATAAGCTCTGTTAAATTGTATTTTTCACTTAGTTCATTCTCTGGACTGCTAAATGAATAAATGTACAGGTAATAGATCTGAAAGATTCTCCTTCCATTTCATTTGAGTTTAGTAGACAAGGAAATGTACAAGACATTTAAGGCAAGCCTTTATCTACTCAAATTCTGGAACAAAAAGCGCTTCTGCTTTTGTGGAGGGTAAAAACAATTTCCCACATTTGCCTTGTCATTTACAAGAGGTTTTTAATCTGCCCATGGTGAGATCTGTGATGGTCACTTGTTCAGGATCTTGTCAGTGTATGTTTATGGAGTATACAATTAAACATCAGTATACAATAAAATGTGTACTGATAAATTTTGAAATAATAGTTATATAAAAGTTTGATTATTTAAAATTACACAAAGGTGTTTTTACTCAATCTCTTCTGCTTATAAAGATCATGTGATTAATGTGACTTGGGAAAGATGTGTCTAGGGAGATATGATTCTGATCATGACCCTAGAACAATGAAAAATAAGTACTCAAAATGTCACCATGTTTGTGTGTACACATGTTTATATGTGTGTGTTTATATTTGTTTATATATAGACACTCACATGTACTTACTTATGAAAAATTAGGGAGAGGTAAAGGAGACTAATTATATGAAGACTGTGTTGTTGAAGGTTTTATTTATATGTGTGTGGGTAAGTGCATGTCTTAATTACTTTCTTACGGCAGTACTAAGACAACATGGTCAAGGCCACTGTGGTGGTTTGAAAGAGGATGACTTCCATAGGCTCATATGTTTAAAAGGTTGATCTTCAGTTGGCAGAACTGCTTTGGGAAGAATCAGGTGTGTTCCTTTCAGAGGAGGTATGTCATGGGAGCAGGCTTTGAGGTTTCAATAGTCCAGGGAATTCCCAGTTAGCTCTCTTCCTGCCTCATGATGTGGATCAGATCGAAGCTCTCAGCTACCGCTCCAATACCGTGCATACCTGCCTGCTGTCATGCTCCACATCTTGGGTTATATGAACTCTATCTGACCTTCTAGAATGATGAGCCCCAGAACTACATATTTAGTTTTATAAGTTGCCTTGGTCATGATGTTTTGTCCCAGCAATAGTACGACAGGGTCTCAACAGAGTGTTTTTAATATTCAGTAAACCGTGTTAAAAACAGATGTGCTATCATACTGACTTTGTGCTTAAGAAGCATCTATTTAAAATGGTACATACATTTCTTTATTTATTTCTTTTTTCTTTTCTTTATTTCTTTTTTTTTAAATTTTAATTTTTATTTTTTTGGATTTTTTTCGAGACAGGGACTCTCTGTTGTAAACTCTGGCTGTTCTGTATCTCACTCTGTAAACCATGCTGGCCTTGAACTTACAGAGAGCCACCTGCCTCTGGCTCCCAAGTGCTGGGGTTAAAAATGAGTACACCATCGCCCAGCATATTTTATATATTTCTTAATGAAACTAGAATATAAGAATTAACAATGAATCATTGACTTCAACCCAAAGTTGGGGGCTGTATTAGCCCAAGAAGAGACTCAGCTTTGTCCTTTGAAGCTCTGAAGTCCCACATGGACATTTTTCTCTAGCTACTGACATCTCTTAATACCAGGCCGTTTTATGCACATTGATGATCTACTGCATTGTCTGGACACCTTCTTCATTTATTTCAGTTGATTTCATAACAAAGTTCTTACATAATCTACATTAACATCTGCAGCTTGAGCTTTCATTTCCATATCACTGATACAGCTTCAATTTTTAACATCATTAACCAAACCCTAGCAGTTCCAAATTTATATTTACCAGCTTCCTCACCTTCATAGAATTGAAGAGTTCATGCCTAGCTGTAACCTTGGTTTTGTTTTCAATGAGTGTTGTACTTACTTGGATCAATCCAGACTTCCAATGGTTCATCTTAAATAACAGCTTAAAGAAATTTGGAATCCTTTAGGAGATGCTCCTGTGGAGGTATTCATGGAATTTTCCAGGGCAGCGTAACTGAGGAAGGAATATCCACTCTAAAATAGACTGAATAATATGCAAAAACTGATCAGCCATGCCTTGTGAATACCAGTATTTATCTCCATGCTTCCTGACTGCCAATTCAGTGTAAATGGTAACCTCACACTCTCTTTGCCATGATGGACTGGATCTTCACATAGTGAGACAATAGTTATCTTTAGATCATTATGTTTGTTTTTATCAGAGCAATAAGAAGAATGATAAATATAGGGAACACCCAAATAACCCCCATATTTTCTGTAAGACTACTTTGTTTTGTTATCACTAGTATTCACTAGAATAGCTCCTTATTTTTCTTTATTAACCTCTCCTTGGCAAACCGTTTGGAATAAAGAATTTATGTTCTGTTTCAACATTCTGCATAATTTTTGTTAACTTCATCTATTCCACAACTTCAATGTGAGAATTTTTTATTTCTATTCCTCAAACACATAATGGTTGTTACAGGGTTAGTGCCTTACTAATTTTAATGAAGCTATGTCATTAGCATTAGAATTAATATGCATTTTGGATTATGTACAGTGTCCTATATAAATACAAATTATGACATCCTAGGTAGTCATAAGAGAAACATCAAAGATCATTGATGAGACTTGATATAACTTACATAATAGTAATGAATAGCTTTAAAATACTGCAAAAACATTGACACACAGACATAGACTTAGTGTATGTTCTTGGAAACATGTTGTAATGGAGTTGCCCAATTCGGTGCAGACACAAAGCTTCAACACATGCAAAATATATGATCTACAAAATGAAAAAAAGTAATTCACAATAAAATCAGCCGTGTCAGTAAGTAGAAACTGTGCAAACAATACATATTGATGATCTGAAATGTAAACATCTAGGGAACTTGAACACCACATGAGAACTAATAAAAATAAATGTCTTGAGATACCCAAGACATACTAAATCAGAGTCTGAGGATGAAATCTAACCATCCACCCACATCTTAATAAGGCCTCTAGGTGCTTTTGATTCACATTCAAGTGTATGAAGTAGAGAACTACAGGTGTACACTTCATGGCTTGCATATGACTGCCATGTTTCAGGTCTTTATTTAGTCATGATAATGACTTATGGAGTTAAAGGTGTTTATTTTTGTCTCCTATTAACTTCTGGTCTAGACATAAATTTTATATGTCAGCTTCTTCTATAAAATGGTGACAGTTGAGAATACTAATTTAAACCTTTAAATACAAGGAAATCTGCAAGATAAAATCAATTTATACAGTACTAAAAATATGAGGGGGCTGAGAGAAGCCTCAGAGTTAATAAGATATTGCTGCTTTTGGAAAGAACCCAGGTTCAGTATACAACACTTACCAGATGGCTTACAACTGCCTGTAACTCCAGCTTCTAGGAATCTGATGTCCTCTTCTGGCCTCTTTTGGCACCTATATCCATCAATACATGAATACAGATGAAATGAATCTTCAAAAATTGAAGATATTTTATATAATGTCATATAAAAACATTTTGACTTATGGAGAATTAAGGATTATTGGGTTAGAATAAATTAATTTCTTAGAATATATATGTATATACATATATGTATATACATATGTGTATACATACATGTATATATATACACATATATGTGTATATACACATATGTATATATGTATATATATGTATTATACATACACACATATATGTGTATGTGTGTGTATATATATATATGTGTGTGTGTGTGTGTGTATGGAGTATGGAAGGTGACCTCGATGTGCATTTAATCAGGAGTAAATAGCCGAAAAAAGTTCTAAAATAGATAAGAAAGTTACATACAAATGTATCACTGACATTTTTTTCTCGATTAGATTGCATTAAGTAAAGATTTTAAATTTTAAGCAGAGTTCTAGGAAGATGATCCGGATTTCTGCACATGTGACGCATTGATATTTAAATTATTTTCTGTCTCATTTAATTATCTGGTGATGTTATTAAACTTTCTACTGAGTTTGCTGTGAGACTTAAATGGGATCATATGTGTAAACTTAATTAAAGCAGATGCTCACTGAAAAAGTCCATGTATAAATAAATGGTGGTTGTATTATAGATAGTAACATCATTTCAAAACTTATGAAGAAGAGCATACACTAAAGCATGTTTACAAGGTATGTTTAAAGAAGCTATAGAACTCAAAGGCCAATGAGATGACTCAGAATGTAAAGGTTGTTGTTGCCAAGCTCGTTTTCAACCAGAATTTAATACCTAGAATTTACATAGTTAAAGCATAGTGCTAACTTCATTTATTAGATTTTTATTAATTCTTTGAGAATGTTGAACCATGCATTTTAATAATATTCACACCTCATTCGAACTCCCCACAGTGGTCCATATTATCCTTCATGTAATTTTGCTTTACAAAAAAATTTAATCACTCATCTTCTCCAATTTGTGTTGTCCATATGTTTTTAAGGTTGGAACTATCTACTGGAGTGTAATCTACCTACTTGGAGACATACCTTTAAAGACATCTATCTTTCCTAACCCCAGAGATGTCCATAGGTCTGCAACTAGGGTCGGAGACTGATGAATCTCTTCCTATTCAATGCTAGAGTGTTGACTGGCTGGATCTTGCTAAGTAACCACAGCTTCTGTGAGTTCTTGGGTAGAACTGATTTCTGTAAGTTTACTTCTGACCTCCATACACCCACCCTAGCACATTCATGCATGTACACACACACACATACACACACACACATATACACACAGCATAGTGAGGGCAACGTGGGGGCCAAAATTACTTGTAAAATAAAAACAGTAATAAAAAATTAAAGGAAAGTCAAAGTATATAATTTGGGAATGTGGATGTTGAAATTTGATGGCTAATGAAGTAGCCTCATATATTAATTTTAGATGCCTTTGGATATACTGGCTAACGTGCTTATTGTTAAATAGGGTTTGAATATAGAACACAGCATAATCATAGGCAAATAGTGTAAATCCAACTTTACAGATATTTTAATCCATCTTGTTCTCATTTTTTTGTTGTGAAATTCTGGAAATAACTAATTATTTTAATTCTTTTTCAAAGAACATGTGAGAAAATATTGGTTATCTAGACAGAATTAGCAAAATAATGAAAAGTGACATGAAGATCAGAGTATCTGAAAGACAGAGGTGGCTGCTGTAGGAACCAAACTCACAAAATGAACATGCTTGCTGTCACAGAGGCTTTGTTTGTGCACAGTTTAAAACACCAAGTGTTCAGGGAAGCATTTTATTTATTTATTTATTTATTTATTTATTTATTTATTTATTTATTTATGTGTGTATGTACGTACATGTACATGTGCATGCCTGTGTGTATGTGTGTGTGTGTGTGTGTGCATGTGCGTATTTGTGCATATGTGTGTGTGTGTTTGATGTGTATGTGTGTATACATTCATTTGTGTGTATGTGTGTGTGTGTGTGGTGTTTGTGTGTGTGTGTGTGTGTTTGCATGTGTGTGTGCCATGTATGTCGAGCACAGAGAACAGTTAACAACTTTCAGGTGTCAGGAGTCAGTTATCTTCCTTGCACTTTGCTGAGTTTAGGTATGTTCTTGGTTCTAACCCACTCCATACTGGATTCCAACATGGTTGGCCAGTAAACTTCTGGTCTATTCTCATGTTTGTGAGTACTATCTCAAGAGAAGGACATGCTGGAATTACAGATGTGCACACTACTTCATCTGTCTTTGTATGTGGATTTTGGGGGATTGAACTCAGGTAATTAGATTTTCAAGGAAATCTCACTAAACAATGAGCCATCTTCCTGACCCTATGGACACTTTGGGAAATGCTAGAAGAAATGTAACTCATGCTCATATCATATTGTTGAAAATTACTTTTGCTGTGCATAACTTACTCAGCAGGCGATCAGTTTTAATATGACACACATGAAGGAGAAGTTATAACATGAATTATGAGAAATGCACATTCAGGCAGCAACAGTAAGGTTCAAAGTCATTCCTCACATACAGACTACAGTTTGCAAAACATTAGTTGTGTAATTGTAGAAAACATCTTTTTATCAGCGAATGATATTGGTGTTTTACCAAAAATCACTGGACCCTATATGTGATGGTATATTTCTGGGATTCTCTTATACTATTGACTTTTAAGTTATATGTCATAATTTCAGTAGGTTGTGATCTCACAATCTCTTGAAAAATTTGAGTAAGACTTTAATAACCGTAGAATCTATGTAAACTTTTTCCTCTTTCCCAATTAGTTCCTAGAAATAAATACATAGAAATATAGTAGATATGTTGAAGAAACTGTATATTTAATTTTTGTATTTATTTATTTGCTGACTTTAAATATAGTTTGATCATATTTTCCCTATCCACAAGTCCTTCAAATCCTTTTTTTCTCCCTACTCATCAAATTTTAAGTTATTTCTCAAAAGCAAACAAAATATAATAAAGCAACCCCCCCAAATCAAGAAACAAAAGCAAAATGCCACCCAAAGAGAAAAAATAAAACCAAATGAACACACACACAGACAACTGTGGAGACCATTATATGTTGGTCAACTACTCCTGAATATGAGTCCTACCCTGGAGTGATTGCCAGTGTCATTCCATTAAAGAAAACTGGTTTTCTTTCTCCCAGTAGGTTTAAATGACAGTTCAATTGTTACCCTTTGCCCTAGTGGCTATGTTTTCATTGATTCATTCATTTAAAAAAATATAACACAATAAAATATAATAAGATAAAACAAAAACTATCACACTGAAGTTGGACAAAACAAACCAACAGAAGGAAAAGAGACAAAGACAAAGCACAGGAATCAGAGACCCATTCATTCGTACATTTGGGATTCCCATAAAAAATACTAAACTGGAAGCCACAGCATTAAAATAAAAGGACTTGGTAAATACCTGTGAAGGGTTTTTACCTGCTGTCTCAGTATCTATGAGTTCATATGAACTTTGATCATGCTGATTCAGACTGTCTTGTTCTCCTGGTGTCCTCCATTAATTCTGGCCCTTACATCTGCTTCCTGTTCCATGGGGTTACATCAGCTCTGACAGTAGGGATTTGACAGACATACATCATTTAGGGCTGTATGTTCCATGGTGTTTCTTTCTGTATAAACTTTGTGAGTTTCGGTATTTGTTTCAATCTGCTGCAGGAGAAAACTTCTCTGATGATGGCTAAATAAGGCATTGATCTATGGGTATTGCAGAATATCATTAGGTGTCATTTTATCAATCCTTTAAAAATAGTATTTGGTTTCTGGGCTATCCAATCTCTGGTTTGTAGTCACCCAAGCAGTGTTGGGTATGGGTTCTATCTCATGGAGTAGGGCATAAGTCAAATCAGACATTGATTTGTTACTCCCATAGTTTTCTGCCACCATCGTCCTAATATATTTTATAGAAAGCAATACTGATGGATGTAAGATGAAATCTCAAAGTAGTTTTGATTTGCATTTCCCAGATGACTAAGAATGTTCAACAGTAAGTGTTTATCAGTCATTTTAGATTCCTCTAGTGAGAATTCTGTTTAGATCTGATTCCTATTTTTATTTGAATTATTTGGGTGTTTTTTCTTGACATCTAGATTCTTGAATTCTTTATATATTTTGGATGTTAGTCCTCCATTTGATGTAGAGTAGTTAAAAATATTTTCCCATTCTGTAAGTTGGCACTTGGTCCTATTATTGGCCTTTGTTATGCAGAAGCTTTTCAATTTCATGAGGTCCCATTCATTAACTGTGATTTCAATTCTTGTGCTAACCATGTTTTGTTGTAGAAGTTTATTTCTATTTATGTATAAAGTAATTATTTTGTGCACTGTTGGGGTGAAGTACTCCCTTGGTCCTGACATTTTGTATTATTTGTAGGTGTTAGATTTATGTGGAGGATGTTTGATTGCTAATGATCTGCATGTGCTATCAGAAGAATACCTGAGGAGTTCTGTATCAATAAAAATAGCTGATCTCAGACACTTGGGGTCCCACTATCCAGTATGGCACTTGCCATGATAGCAGTTTGATCTGCTGAGGTCTGTCAGGGTTTACACTTATGAAATATGCCTTTTTGTCTCCTTGCTGAGCCACTACAGCAATGTACTACTACAATGTTCTATTCAGAAAATTTTCTCCTATGCCAATGAGTTGTAAGTTCTTTCTCAGTTTTTTTTTTTTTTTTTTTGTATTTTTTTTATCATGTTCAGTGTATCTGGTTTTATTTTGAGGTCTTTGATTCATTTAGAGTTGAGTTTTATGCAGGTTGATAAGTAAGACTCTATTTTCGTTCAGATATCCATTTTGATATAATAATTTGCTAAAGATGTTGCCATTTTTCCTGTGGGTATTTCTGGCTTCTTTATTACAAATCAGATATCCATAGGTGTGTGAATTTATGTCTGGGTCTTCAGTTCAATTCCATCTCTCAACATGTCTGTTTTTTATGCCGACACTGTGTGGTTTTTATTTTATTATATCTCTGTAGTACAACTTGAAATCAGAAATAGTGAGACCTCCAACATTCTTTTATTGTTGCGCTTTAGCTATCCTGGGTTTTTGTTTTTCCATAAGAAGTTGTGAAGTGTCCTGTCGTCTATAAATATTGTGTTGGAATTTTGATGGATATTGCATTGAATGTAGATGGCTTTTGGTATGATGACCATTTTCACTTTGTTAATCTTACTGATTCTTTAGCATGGGAGATCATTCTATCTTCTGATGTCTTCTGTAATTTCTTTTTTTCAAAGACTTGAAGTTTTTATCGCATAAGTCTTCCACTTGCTTTGTTAGCGTTACCCGCAGATACTTTATATTACTTGAGGCTGTTTTGAAGGGTGTTTCCTTGATTTCTTTCTCAGTCTGTTTGTCATTTCTATATAGGTGGGCTACTGATTTTCTGAGTTAATTTTGTGTCTAGTTACTTTTCTGAAAACATTTACCAGCTGTAGGAGTTTCCTGGTGAAATTTTTTGGGTCACTTATGTATACTATCACATCAACTGCAAATAAAGATAATTTTACTTTTTCTATTCCAATTTGTATATCTTTGATCCCCTTCGGTTGTCTTACTGCTGTAGCTAAGACTCCAAGTACTATATGGAATAGGGATGGAGATAGTAGACAACCTTCTCATGTTCCTGATTTTAGTGAAAATCTTCTGACTTCCTATCCATTTAAGTGGCTATGGTTTTATTATCAACTGCCTTTATTATGTTGAGGTGTACCCTTTATTACGTTGAAGTTGTATCCCTAATTTCTCCAAATCTTTGATCACAGTGGGGTGTTGGATTTTGTCAAAGACCTTTTCTGTATTCAAGAGATGATCATGTTTTTGTTTCTATTTTTTCTTTCAGTTTGTTTATATGGTGAATTACATTTATTGATTTTGGTATACTGAAGCATCCCTGCATCTTTGGGATGAGGCTTACTTGATCATGGTGGGTGATCTTTCTGATGGATTCTTGGATTTGGTTTGCTAGCATTTGGGTGTCATTTTAACTATGGCCTCATAAAATGAGTTCAGTAATGTTCTTCTGTTTTATTTTGTGGAATAATTTGAAGAGTATTGGCATTATCTTTTCTTTGAAAATTTGATAGAATTTTGTGTTAAAACCATCTGGTCCTGGACTGGTTTGAGGTGTAGGACTTTTATGAATATTTCTATTTCACAGGGGGTTATCAGTGTGTTTAAATTGCTTATCTTTGTTTAAGTTTTATAAATGGTATCCATTAAGAAAATTATGCACTTCTTTTATATGTTCCAATTTAGAGAGTGCAGTTTTTAAAACATGTCCTTATGGTTCTCTAAGTGTCTTTTGTGTCTGTTGTGATATCTTCTTTTTTCACATCTGATTTTGTTAATTTGGAATTTTTTCTTTGCCTTTTTAGTTAATTTGAGAAAGAATTTGGATTTCCTCGAAGAACCAACTCGTTGTTTCATTGACTCTCTATGTTTATTTATTACCTTTACCTATTTATTCATTTTTGTATTTGTATATGCACATATATGTCACTCATGTATGGAGGTGAGACAATAACTTACAAGAGTCTGTTCTTGCCTTCCACCACGTGGGGCCCTAAAATCAAATTCAGACACTTCACTGGTGTTAAGCTGCATATTTGAACTTGTTGTCCTAAATTTCCCATAATTATACTATTATAATTGAAAATTTTCTTCTTACTAAGTACAATCACTGAGAAGCAATATTTCATCCCTTTGCTTATTTCTGCAAGTACACAAATGGGATGGGAAGTTTAATATTAATACATATATTAATGTGTTTTAAGACAATAGAGTACTGTAGTGTGACAGACTTTTCATAAAGAGAGTAAACCCACATATCTACTTACTCCATAAAAGGAATAAAAGACGTACCACAGTAGGAATCACACTCAAGTCCAAACTGATGAACCAATACATTTTTGAAGAAATAATAACAGAGATATGAGTGAAAGATTACATATAAGGAATGAGTATAACTCAAACACAACCAGCTTTTCCATAAAATTTTCATTGAGCCTGTGATTTTTCATTCATCAGTGCTTGTGATTAAATAAACAAAGTGAACCATAAAATATTTATTGTTGAGATGGGGAATTTCCTCAATGGATAAGAATATCTGCTGTGAAAGCATGATAACTTGATTGCCTGCACACATGTGCGGAAACACACACACGCACACACAAGCACACACACACATGTCACAATTAAAGTTTTAAGCACTCTTAGACAAAAAAAATATTTTCTAAAGAAAATATTGTAAGGAAATCTGCTAAAGGAGTTGTTACTCTATTATAAAAGCTTTCAGGAAATAATAATAACTTAGATTTGTTGTAGAGTCTTTCATTTATGAGCTTCTAGGAAAATAAATACAAAAGGGAACTAAAGATAGGAGAGTTCAACAGGAAGGATTTTATCAGCAACCCTACCTATCAACCCTACTTAGGAGCCCTACTCAGCAATCCTTTTAGCAAATCTACCCAAAACCCTACCTAGAAATAGTACCCATACACCCTACTCATCAGCCCTACACAACAATTCTACACAGAAAGTCTACCTAACTTTGTACTGTATAATTCTATCCTGTAATTCTACTGTCAACCCTATCAACAATTCTATAGAGCTACCATCTCCAGTGCTGGATAGCTTAAAAGGTACTCATCCATATTTGTATTCTCATATGAAACTTGAGCAAACTCTTTCTGACCATGTATCCATATCAACACCAGGAAATCCGGATTGATTCTCAACAGTATCAAAATCAGAGACCTGAGAAACTAACTGTACTAAAATTCTCTCTAACAGCATTTCTACCAACTCCTAATCTTTTGTAACATATTTCTTAAATACTGTCTTATGTTTAGATTATTAGAATAGTTGGTGGTATATTTTACTAAATGATGAAAATAATTTAGAAATACTGCTGATTGTTTTTTCAGTGAAATCATAAATGAAGATTATGATATTATGGTCTCTCATTTATCATATTTTTATAATAATAATATGTATATAATATATAATATATAATAATAATTATAATAATAATAAAATATAATACAATAAGATAAAACAAATACTAAAAAATTGCAATTGGACAAAACAAACAAGAAAAGGAGTTCAAGAGAAGGCACAAGAAACAGAGACACTCATTTGCACAGTCAGGAATCCCATAAAATATTAAAATTGAAGCCACAATATGTACACAGAGGATCTGGTACAGACCCATGCAGGGCCTGTGCATGGTGTCTCTGTATTAGTGAGCTCATATGTGCTTTGATTATGTTGATTTAGCGGGCCCTGTTTTCTTGGTGTGCTCCATCCTCTCTGGCTCTTACACTGTTTCTGCCTCCTGAACCCTGAGGAGAAGGATTTGATGGACACATTCTGTTTAGGACTGTGTGTTCCAAGTTGACTCCATTTTTTTACTGGTGCTGGAGATCTGAACACAGGTTTTCACACATACACTGTAGGTGCTTTTAGCTGCTGAGCCATCCCTCAAGCCTATTATTTTGCATTATTCTTATTGCATTTGAGACATGATTAATTCTGAGATGATTATTAATACTAAAGATTATTTTTATTGTGGGAAATGGGAATTTCTTTTGTTATGTGAGTTCTTTCTTTATTGCCATTTTTATTTAAAGGTAATGTTTAAAATCATAATAAAACATTTCTTAGTTTTTGGTTACTATTGTTTTTCTGAGTGTCAAGAAATGACTGATTAGGCTTTTCTAGCAGCAGACAACGTGTACTCCTATTTATGATACGATTCATATTTTTTTTTAAAGGGTTACTATTTCTTACTAAGATATTTTATTTGTCAGGTAGCATTCATTGCACTTTATATTACAGGTAATGAAATGAGGAATATATCATTTTTGAAAATGCTCACTATTTTGTAATAAAATTTTGTCCACCTTCCACTGTAAAAATTTTAGATTAGATTTTCAGGTATTAATATTTCAAGGTCAAAGGAAACTGTCAAGAGGCTGGATCATGACTCTGCTGTTAAATGTACTTACTGTTCTTATACAGGATTCTGGTTTGGTTCCCTGTAAAACTGCCTGTGACTCCAGATCTAGGCTATCTAATGCCCTCTTCTGGTTTCCATGGATATTCACAAATACATATCTTACACATGGACACATACACATAAATGAAAAACGAGAATAGATCTTATAAAAATTGTATGTGATTTCAATTATTATATTTTCTTAATTGGGAACTCAGATGAGTTCAATTATATGGCTAGATCAATTATTTTCCTTGTGTACATGGTAACATTAAAATATTTGATTTAACCTAATAACACATGATTGCTCCAGTTCTCCAAAGTAGTTTATAATAAATATTGTCACCAATGCTTCAAGAATATTTTAGAAATATTAATTTAGAAAAAGTCAAACTAAAAAGTAATTTAGAAATAGTCTTAAGATCCTGATCTTTTTATTTATGATTTTTAATTTTTCTTATCTCTTTTTCTTTTATTAAGAAGGGAGCAGTATGTGCTGGACAAGATGGTGTGAACTGTTAATTCCAGCATTTGGAAGGTGGAGGCAAGGACAGTGCCAGACTGAGTCAAAACTAAGTGATGTAATAAGTTTGAAGCCAACTGGACCTGTATATGAAAACGTGGTCTCCTAAATTTGCATCCCATACATTTTATACATTTACATTTTATACATTTGGAGTTTTCTTAACTGGTGAAGGGGATGTCAGAAGTAAATTCATAGAAGACCAATGAGATATCATTAAACACCTCACACTGGAAGGCTTTGAAATGTTACACTGGATAAATATTTGTAACATGAGCATGAATGAAATTTTGATCTCTAGCACATACATGGAAATGCCAGGCATGTGTGGTATCCCATCTGTACCTCAAGGTCTTGGGAGTGGGAGATAGGGGGTCTCTGGGGCAAGCTAGTGAGAAAGGGCACATAAATGAGTGAGATCAGAGTGCAATAAGAGATCCTGCCTCAATGAATACAGTAAGGAGCAATCACAGAAGACACCTGAACCAACCTCTGGCCTCCATGTGACACGTGCACACATGTGCCCACATGTGCATGCACACATTGCTGTGAGGTGATGACCAGAGAAGACTACTCAAATATGAGATTAAGATAATAGAAAGTCTTGATTAGCAGGATGGTTACTACATGCAGTGCTCATGACCACAGTTCCAAGCCTCTCTGGGAGAGATTTTAAGCACAAAATCGACATTCTGGGTTGACACACTTCAGTTAGCAAGAAAAGTTAGACAGAATAGAACTACAGAAGCCAAAACGCAAGGTTTTAGGAGCTTGCCAAGAACTGTGGAGTTTGATGGATTAGGTCTTTGTTTCCGTATTTTTTTAAATACTTGAAACAAAATCATTTTATTAAGCATTCTATTTTTATTGTAATTTATGTTTTCTTCTCACATATAATAGATCCCCACCCCCATTCTCCACTCCCTCCATTCCTCCCAGCTCCGGACTTCTCCTTTCCTGTACTCCCATGTTCATCCCCACCCCCACTTAGCCTCAGAAAAAAGGCAGGTCTCCCATGGTTATCACACAAACAGGCCATAACAAGATGGAACAAGGCAGACCACAAGCCTCTACACCAAAGCTGGACAAAGCAATTCAGCAGGAGAAAAGGGTCCCAAAGGCAGGTAAAAGGTCAGAAACCCTCCACACACATACTCCAATATTTTTTCCATATCAAATATGGAGGGGACCATGCAGGCTCCGTGTCTGCTGCTTCAGTCTCTGTGAGTCCCTAAAAGTGTTGGTCAGCTTGTCAGTGAGGATAGTTCTTCTAGTGTCCTTGACCCCTATGTCCCTTGGACTCCATCCTCCCTCTTGTCTGTGGGGTTCCCTGAGCTCTTCCTAATGTTTGGCCCTGTACCTCTGCATCATACTCCCATTAGTTTCTGGAGGAGGCCTCTCTGATAAAGACTGGGTTAGGCACCCTATTGTGTTTGTCTTTTCTGGGACTAGGTCACTCAGGATGATTTTTTTCTAGTTGCATCTATTTGCCTGCAAAATTCGTGAGGTCACTTTTTTTAAATAGCTGAATAATTCCGTTGTGTAAAATGTACCACAATTTCTTTATCCATTCTTCAGTTGAGGGGCATCTAGGTTGTTTCAGATTTCTGACTATTATGAATAACGCTGTTATGCACATAGTTGAGCAAATGTCCTCATGATAAGATGGAATGTCCTTGGGGTATATGTTCAGGAGTGGTATAGCCAGGCCTTGAGGAAGGTTGATTCCCAGTTTCCTGAGTAATAACCATATTGATTCCCATGTTGGCTGTAAAATCTGCTCTCCCACTAGCAAATTTATAGCAAAGTACCTCTAGCTCCACATCTTCTCCAGCGTGAGCTGGCATGTTTGTCATTGATCTTAGCGATTCTGACAGGTATAGGATGGAACCTCAGAGTGGCTTTGATTTGCGTTTCTCTTGATGACTAAGGATGCAAAACATTTTGTAAGTGTTTCTCAGCCACTTGGGATTTCTCTTTTGAAGATTCTCTGTTTAAGTTTATACCCCACTTTTAATTTGGATGATCTGTTTTGTTGATGTCTAGTTTCTTGAGTTCTTTATATATTTAGGATATTAGCCCTCTATCAGAAGTAGAGTTGGTGAAAATCCTTTCCCATTCTGTAGGTTGACATTTTGTCCTATGGATGGTATCCTTTGACTTAAGAAGCTTTTCAGTTTCAGGAAGTCCCATCTATTGATCATTGATTTTAGTGCCTGAGCTATTGGTGTTCTGTTCAGTAAGTTGTCTCATGTGTCAATGCACTCAAGGCTTTTCTCCACTTTCTCTCTCTCTCTCTCTCTTTTTTTTTCTTCTTCATTATAGCAGGTAGTGCTGTCTATGTACTGGGTTTCAAGGTCTGATTGGTACTTCCACCATGGTGTCAGTTGTGTTAAGATCTGAAATCCTACTGTAGTCTGGAGGCTTGATATAACATATGTAAATGCATGTTTTATACCACAAACACAAACACACAAAATCATACAGGAATGGTTTTCAATGTAGCAGTTGCCTTGTAGAACAAATTATCTGATCTAACGTGCCAGTAGTGCCAAACTGGAGAAACTTTGTATTGAGGTATTACTTTTCCATGACACACATACACACTTAGGCCAGCAATTCTCTCAAAACCAAACCCAACAGATCAAATATCATTGATGAAACCTGTTTCAAGTAAAAGTGTTTAAGAGTTGCATTTAGGCAAACCACTTAAGAAGTCATTCAACCATTGGTCACTAATCAATAGTAGCATAAGCTCCATTAGCTAAAACATTGTCTCATAGAAATAATTTGTAAAATTCATACAGGCAGAAGTAATGCATTCTGTTGGTTAGAAAGAAAATGCATTGCACATATGTGATTTTTTTATGCAATGAAAATATTTAAAAGAGAATTTATTGGGGATATTGGGAAGACTCAGGGATAAAGGAACCTGTTACTAAGTCTGATGACACAAGTTCAATTCCAAAGATCCACTCAAAATGGGTAAAAAGGAACCAACTCCTAAAAGTTGTCATTTTACCTCCACACTTGCATAATAAGGAGGGAGCATTAAAATTTATATTCTTTTGTTTTTACCTATGAGCAGTTATTTTGTAAAATGTACATGTGGGCTTTGTATTTTTATTATGTCCATGAAACTAGCTACAGAAGCAAGAAACAGAACATTACTTAACATAGAATTCTGTTAATATATTTGACTTCTCAAAATTATATCAATCAATGGATCATTTAAACAACATCCATCTTTTTGCACCATTGTGGGCATGACATATCAACATGTAATATTCACAGTCACAAATATGTGTGGCTGTATTACATGACCAGCTAATTCCAGGCAACAACATTCTAACACCTCAAAGTAAAAGTTAACACTGGCTACAATTTCTCAATGTAAAGCTCACATATATCCCCTATTCATTGATTAAATCATAGAAAATGATATAAAGGTAAAGAGAGTTTGAAATGTTTTGCTGTTCAAGAAGAGTCATTAGTAGTATTTGCTGACACTACTATTGACAGACAAATGATGTCTACCTCTGTACATTTGTTTTGTCAAAAGCTACATTAGCCACAGGGGAAATGTGTCATGTTTATAGTCCACATGTACACTTTCTCCGTGACACACCTTGTTACACATTGTAGATTTTCAACTGGTATCATTTTTTTTCTATTTTTCTTTTATTGAAAATAGATTAGTTTTTTTTAAATCTTATCTTACTTTATTATCATTCTTTAAAATGAATACTTATTTTCTAATAAGAGACATAAAGGGTGTGAGTTTAGATGGGAGGAAGAAATCTATTTTAGTAAATAAAATAAACTTCAAAAAAAGAAAAGAAAAGAATTAGATTTTCTTCATACAGTATATTCTGATTATGTTTCCCTTTCCATCAGCTCCTCTGCAGCTGCTTCATCGCAGCATCCAAGATCAAGATTTTCTGTTTTTGCTTCTGAAAAGAAAAAGTAATAATCTGTTCTTTTTGTTGTTGAAACCTATCCTTTTTTTGTCTTTACAATTGAAACTATTTACCCAATGATTTTTGTCTTATCTGACAGGGATTTTGAGTTGGACGGGTACCTGAGACTACTAATGCACATATCTTTCTTCCATGATCAGGTACAAAACTACCTCTAAAGTTGCAACAGTAAGAACTTTTAAAAGGCAATCTGGGTGACTGGGAAAGAAATCTCCATGTTAAGAGTACATAGACCTCTTAGATAGACTCTGAGTTCAGTTACTAGCTCCCCCACCTGGCTGCCTACAGCTGCCTGCAATACAGCTCCAGAAGATCTGACACCTCGGGGCTCCACAGAAACCAGCACACCTATGAACATACCTACACACATAATTACATTCAATACACATAATTTGAAATAAAAAAATTAAAAGTAAATTTAGATTACTTTTCATTTAGATATCATAAAGTTGAACAAGAAATAGTTTATAATTAGGTGGGTTTAAGGTTAATTACTTTCAATTTCTTAGATTCATTTATTTATTATATGCATGTGCACGTATATGCCAGTGTATATATGGCACACATATGTGTGAAGGTCAGAGGAAAACTTATTGGAGTTGGATCCCTCCAGCTGCCATGTAGATTCTGGGGACAAAACTCAGGATGTCAGAATTAGCATCAAGGGTCTTTGCCCACTAAGCCATCTCACTGCCCTAATATGTATATATATATATATATATATATATATATATATATATATATATATATATATATATATTTACTATTTGGAAGTCCTTTTGTTTTTTAATAGAAAATTTGTTGTGACATTTTATAATTGAATCATAAAAATACTTAACTTGTTTAGATAGGATATTAATGTCTTACAATTTACTAAAACTAAAAATAATTTTATGAAATTTTATTCATTATTTTATATTATGAATTAAGTAGAGGAACTTTATACTGTAATTGTTGGGATGGCCCTATATAGCCAAATTTTGAGAGCAAAAGGATGTACTTGCTACATTTTGCTTCCTTATTATAAATTACCATGTAGTTAGGGACTGTTAATATCCAAGAATAGAGGTGAGAAGGGGGAAATTAGAAAAAATGAGAGGTTGCTAAGGCCATTTTGTCCATTAGTAGGCAAGCCTGGATCATAAACATAAGCTATGGCTGTATTGCTGATGAAACAAGATGTGTTTGCTTAAAGAATATGAGCATCTATGCCAATGTTCCAACATTGAAAGTCATAACAAGAAAATAGCGGGTGTAGTAGAAGCCTCAGAGTTAAAGAAGCTTGCTGCAAAGCCTGATAACTAGAGTTGGAACCTGGACCCACAATGAAGAACAGAAGTGCCTCCTTCAAGTTGTTCTCTGACTTCCAACACAAGTACTGGTATGTGTATACCTAAATAACCAGAAAGACAGACATTTTCCTTAATGTATAAAGTTGATAGTTAAATAAAATATCTGTAAACATTCTCCATTGGATATTAGAAAATCTGTTAGAGGAAAATCTTCTTATCATGCATTCAATAAAAGCAAATATATTGAAATTCATATTGATGTGAATATTTTTATGAATATATATATACATATATACAACTCATATATATACAACATATATATATGCAAATATATATATATATATATATATATATATATATATATATATATGAAAATCATCCAAATAGTTGCAAATTCATCAGGAAAATGTGTTCTATGTTACTTTACTTTTTTGTGTGAGTAGAACATTCTTTAAGTAATGCTTTTCATTTGCTATTTGAGATTTCCATACAATATATTTTGATCATATTCATGCTCCTTCCCCAATTCTTGTCAAATCCTCCCCCAACATCTCTATATACCCAACTTCCTGCTTTCTCTCTCTTCCAAATGAAAACAAAAAAAAAAAACAAAACAGCAACAACAAAAATAAAAACATGTAGTCTAGGTTGTTGAGTGCCTTCTTCCAGGTCTGGACCCTGACCTGGACTGAGCTCAATGTACCAAACATCACTCCTTTGAGTAAAAGTGACTTTCCATACACAAGCAGCAATCAAATGTCAATGATTCTCAGACTTGATGTGGGACTTTGTTCCTTCTTGCTTCTCCCATGCTGGGGTTTCATCTGGCTTAAGATCGTGCAGGTCATGTGCATTTAGGCACAGCATGTGGGTTTATATTGCATCTACCCTGTTGTGTCTGGAAAATGCTATCTTTGGAGTGACCCATTACCACTGGCTCTTACAATTCTTCTACTCTCTCTTCTACTGTTGGAGTACAATGTTTTACATGGCTGCAGTCATTAACATGAATGTCATTTAATTCCCAATTTTTACTTTTAAAATTAGTGTTATCTATTATTTAATATTTTAGGAATTACATTTATTTTCCCAATTAATCTTAAATATTTCAACTAGATATTCTTCCATATTTCCCAAGTTTATTTTTGTGATCTTTTTCTTTTTGTTTATAGCAATACCATAATGTATCTATTGAATGAAGCATATTACATACTAAAACATCCTTGGATGGGGAACACAAGCTTAAAGTTGAGAAAGTTTTCTGTGCATCTTGTAATATTTTGCTTTTCATGTAAGACAGTAATTATTCCAATTTACATTTCCACTATATGTCAATGTAGATTTGGCAGAAAATATTAAAAAAGTGTTTGGTAACATGATCTAAAGTTCATATGAACTCACAGAGATTGAGGCAGCATACACAGGGTCTGCATGGGTGGGCACCAGGTCCTCTGTTATATATCATACTTTTCAGTTTAATGTTATATTGAATTTCTTACTGCATGAGTTCTAGAGACAGTGAGAGAGAGGGTCTCTGTTTCTTGTGCCTTCTCTTAGTCTCTTTTCTTTCTATTTGTTTGTCTTGTCCAACTTTGATGTGTTAGTTTTTGTGTTACTTTATTGTATTTAAATTTATTATTATACCTTGTAAGTCTATTTACTTTCTGAGAGGCAGAAAGGGAATGGATTCTCATGGGAGGGGAGATGGGTAGGAACTTGAAATAGTAGATGGAGGGGAAACCATGTCAGGATATATTATGTCCAGGAAAACATCTATTTTTAATAAAAGAAACAAAAAACCTGTTTGATATAATTCCAAACACAATGTCTTAGTTAGAGTTACTGTTGCTATGATGAAACGCTATGATCAAAAAACAAATTGGGGATGAAAGGCTTTATTTGGCTTAAACTTCCACATCATAGTCCATCATTGAGAGAGGTCAGGACAAAAACTCAGACAAGAGCGGAACCTGAAAACAGAAACTGATACAGTGGTCATGAAAGGGTGACATGCTCTCCAAGCTTGCTCAGCTTGCTTTCTTACAGAACCCAGGATGACTAGCACAGAGGTAGCACCACCAACTGTGGATTTGGTCTTTCCACATCAATCACTAGTTAAGAAAAATGCCTTATAGTCTTTCCTGCAGCCTAATCTGGTGGAAGAACTTTCTTAATTGAGGTTTCATCTCTCAAATGACTCTAGTCCGTGTCAAGTTGACATCAAAAGGGCCAGCACACACAATATAGCTTATGATGTACAGCCCCTGTATTAATGTCGTTTCCTAGTAGAGAATGCTCCTAGCAGTAATGATTACAATTCCTTGGTACGAACATTCTTAGTAGGAATGATTGCTTTTACATTTACATTTAATCTAGATTTTAATATTTTTTTCTGGTCTTATTATTTGAAATGGTATTTACTTTTAAACCTTTGTTTAGTATGTAGGTGGGGCACTCAGATGATATTACAAGTGTGTGGAGGTCAAAGGACAATTTGTGAGCTTTCATTCTCTCCTACCATGTGGGTTCTGGGGTTCAACCCCTCAGTTCTGGGGGTCATCAAGTGTGGTGGCAGGTACCTGCTCTAGCTAATTCATCTCACTGGCTAATAAAAAAAGAGCATGAGCCTCAACAGCAAAAGGTAGTGATATATGTCTCCAAAATTGCTAACATGTTGACATATTAAGAGCAACAGGTGTCAGCTGAACATTTCACAAAAGTAGACATAGCAGAAATGAAAGAGTTATGAAAGTAGAAGGACATGGAGCCAGAGTAGAAAGCTAAGGATGTGTCTCAGTTAGGGTTTCTACTGCTATGTTAAAACATGATGATGAAAAGCAAGTTGGGAGAGAAACGTTTATTTCTTCTTACAGCTTATTCCATCATCCATGGAAGTCAGGGCTGAAACTCAAGGCAGAAACCTGGAGGGAGGAACTAATTAACACTATGGAGGAGTGGTGTTTACAGGCTTGCTTCCCATTGCTTGTACAACCTACTTTCCTCTATACTCCCAAGACAACCTGCCCAGTCATGGTACTGCTCACAATTAGCCCTCCTACATGAATTACTAAGTAAGAAAATATACCACAGGTTTGTCCACAAGCCAACCTGGTAGAGGCATTCTTAACTGAGTTTCCCTCTTCCCAAATGATTCTACCTCTATGTCACGTTGACACAAAAGTAGCCAGCACCTGATACAGGGGATAGAAGGCTATAAATATACAGAGAAGAGAAATCCCATATTCAAGACGCTAGCAAATTTCCAGAGAGCTGTCAGGCCTTTAGGCACAAATGTCTAAGGCATTGCCTTCACTACTCTTCTTGTTGCCATGATCAACCTTCAAAAGTCAACTTAAGGCAGACACGGTTTATTTTGGCTCCCAGTTGGAGCAGATGCATTCTATCCTGGTGGGAAAGGCCGAGATGAGATGAGAACTGAAGGCCAGCCAGTTACATTGCATTCAAAAGACGAGAAAGAATAGGAAGAAGGGGTTACACTGTGAAACCTCAAGGATTGTCCCCAGTGACCCACTTCTTCCTGTAAAGCCCTATGTCTTAAAGGTTCTGCAACCTTCCCAAAGAAAACAGTCAACTCTGGAGCAAGTGCTCAAACTTGAGGTCCTATGGCAGGCATTTAACATTCAAACCACAGCAGATACCCCTGGTTCAAGAGCTGTAATACTAACTGAGGCCAAGAACAGAAGAATCCTGATGTCTAGGACTACACAGAAGCTACAAAGCCAGCCACTGCCAAATGCTGAGAAATCACAACTTTGTAGGCCTATATACAATACTTGTGGAGCTAAGGGTACTAACATCTTAACACAATACAAAAGCTGTAATATATTTAGGGATAATGGTGCTAATACCCCAGGCTTATAAGAGAATTTTAACACTACAAGGTGCCATCTGCTACTGCTCCCAGCTGCCTGCTGCAGCTGCAGCTGCTCAGGGCTTTAAACTACTGAGAAACAAAAGAGCTACTAGACATGCATTCAGAGTGCTTCTTCTTGCTTGCTCACAGTTTCTATCCTGACAGAATCAAAAGACCCCATCCAGTTGCTCGGTGATGCTACATGTCTTACTTTCATTTCTGTTGCTGAGAGAAAATACTCTGACAAAAATACCTTAGGAATAAAATGATTTATTCTGCTTTCAGTTTCAGGTTATGACCCATCATTGAAGGAAGTCAAGGCAGGAACTTGAAGCAGGTAACATTGCATCCACAGTCCAGAGTAGAAAGGAACTGATCATTCGTGCTTACTTGTTTTCTTGTGCCCAGCTCCACTTTTACACTCTTAGTCAGCTAAGGAGCCCCTGCTTAGGGAATGGTGTCAACCACAGTGGGCTGATTCTTGACATAACAAAGAAATGAATTAGGATAATCTCTCATAGACAGACTCACAGGCAATATGGTGACAATTCCCCAGAAAGACTCTGTAGTCCCAGGTGATTCTTGGTTGTGCTGTTACCAATTAAAACTAACCATCATACTGTAATCACATGATTACTCTTGGGATCAGAAAATATAAGACTATTTTTTTTTAATTCAGGATTCTTGCATTCATCTTAATATACTGTCTTGGTGAGAAATGACAGTGACACGGTGTTAGAGAGGTAAAGGTTGTTACTATCCCTGTTAGATCTGTAAAAGGCAGGGGCGATGAACTACAGAGTGTAGAGTCTTCAGTGCGCCCATCCCCTGGGGCTAGAAGACCTACTGCATGGAATTTGGCACAGAGAATAAATTTGAAAGCTAAGAAACCAAGGTCATGAGATCACACTATTCTGTCTATGATACCCCTTTCAGTATAAAATTCAATAGTCTGCTAGTCTGTTGCATGCACTAAGGCATTTGGAAATACATTATGAACAGGGCTTTTACCATATCCATGGACTGAGGGTCTCTGGCAGTATTGTCTGCATGCTGACTCATGTACATTTGAAAAATACTGAATTCCTGGCTCACCAACTTTTGCCACATTTATCTGTACACAGACTGAAAACACAGGATTAAGTATTGTACTTAGTCCACGTAGCACAAAAATTCATTAGAGCATGTTGCTCACTCCCGGTATGCAGAATACTCAGCAGAGTGAGAGAAATTATGCCCTACCCTTTGCAAAATCTTACCCTATTCAGTTCTTTTCAGGCAATTCAACATAATTCAACATAGGAGATCAAAGTTTATGACATTACACCAAGTGGGCATAGACAGGGGGTCAGAATTCCTACAACTTCATGGCAATAGCAGACAAAAGTACCACAACTGTTGTAAACACATCAGCTCTGAGGTATCTCAGCCTATGTCCCTAACACTGCTTCTCAGGATACACATTACAGACAAGATTAGAATAGTAAGCACAGAGAAGACACTCATATACTCTGCTCTTAAAATATATCCTCTCAGAATATCAAAGTCAAACTTCTTTTATGAGATCTACAAGCAAAGCAGACCCTAGACACAGAAACTGTATGCACAATATCAGAACATGATATCCAAAGGACAAAACCACACTTTGCAGTACATTTGAAAGTAATTGCAATACTACAGACCAAACCAACATCCCAAAGCTGAGCTCAGAAAACTGGCCAACAAGAAAAGTAACATAAAAATAGTAAAGAAAGATATCCATACTAACCAATGAATAAATATCAGAATAGAAAGAAAAAAATGATAGGAGCAAGATAACTTTGCATAGTTCTTTTTTTTAATTTTTAAAAAAAATATGTGTGTGTGTGTGTGTGTGTGTGTGTGTATCTGTCTGTCTGTCTGTCTGTCTTTCTGTCTATCTGTGTTGGGGTATGTGTATACTGTTTTTAGTTACAACCAAGACCAGAAGGCACTGGATATTTTTACATACTAATAGGCAAGTACAAAGAGCTACTGTGCAAAGAGTTTATACCAGCATAAATCAGGAGCCAACAGTGAGCTGCAGAGTTGTGTTATTTTGCCTTTTATTTTAATTGTTTTTGGGTTTGTATTATGTGTGTTTGTGTGTGCGCATGTGTGGGTGTTTGGTTAATCTGTCACTTATTTCCATTGTAAATATGTGTGTCTACACCACACTCCATTGATAGCTGTCTCTCATTCATAAAGCTAATGTAAACAATTCCGTGAATCTAACACCAGGACAGAGCTTTCAGGTTTTGAGGTTTAGTCAGAGGAAGAGGAAATTGATCCTCTTTCTTAACCCTTGGCTCGCCGTGATGCTCTTCCACCTGTTCATTGTTCAATGGTATGTGCCAAGATTCCTTGTATGGTCCCTATCTCTTTGTAGGGCAGATACATTAAAATTGTGTATTCTCATTTTGTAACTATATCTCCTTCCTCTCCTTCCACTTTCAGTCTATTTTTGGAATTTACTACCCTGTCCAATCAAAGGGTAGAATCTGTATAAATGAACCACCAGAGAGATCTTATTATTCTGAACAGAGAAAACCATTTCTGTAGAAAAAAAGGGAGGAAGTCAGGATGGGACTTAGATCTACTGCATAAAGTGAGGTTTTTATTGAGAGAAAGAGAGAGATGAGAGGGAGAGAGAGAGAGAGAGAGAGAGAGAGAGAGAGAGAGAGAGAGAGAGAGAACGAACAGTGTTTATTCTGGTGCAGAAATCTTTTCTGTTGGTTTTAGTTATGTTTGGGTTCTTGTTGCTGTGTCTGTCTGTGTAAGGCAGTCTAGACTTGAATTGGTGCCATGCTATTTCCTTACCTTCTTCAACACTAAGATTATAGGCTTGAGCCACAGCACTGGGTTTGGAACAATAATTAGATTAGGAATAAGACATTGGAATGTCTTATGTGGGTAACAACTAGGACCACTCTGTCTGACTATGGGATCTTCATTGACGTAAGCTAAAATAATATTTTATTTCAAACAGTTTAAGTTGGAATATCTTTTACATGTGTCTTTAAGTTTTTAGCAATGTGGACCTTTGACTGGGGGAATCTAGTACTACCTTGGGGAACAAGGTAGGTTTTGAAAGTGACATTGACTACATTATTAATACTAACTAACTTCTTGGTTTATTGACTTATTGATGATTGCCAGAGCACTTGACCAATTTGTTTTCTAATTGATCCATCCATTTTGAAAGCACATTTTATCATTTATAATTAGATAGGCTCATACTAGGTAGAAAATGTAAGTGTACAAACAGACAAATGTCCTATGACACTTTCAAATGTTATCAGAACTCCAGGAGTCATGTGCTTTCCAATGCAGGGCTCTCACAGGATTGTGGAAACGTCAACCTAGAAGGTCCTAAGCTGAAGTGGTGTCTGTGTTGTAACTATTAGTTTTGCACCCGTCTTCCACACCCCTTTTAATCCTTTACTATTTTTGAGATAGAAGTGGATTTTTTGAAGGAGGCCAAAATTCACATTTTTTCCCCTTAAAACTAGTTGCAGTTATAGAATATTTGCCTGACATGCTTATGCACATTGGATTAAGATATATGTAAGACCTATTCATAATGGGGAAGGAAGTTAGCACTGGCTCTCCAAATACAATGCTATCATAAGCATAGTCTGAGTGTACATGTGAGCATGGTCCCTATTTGGGCACGTACACATGCATGCAAGTGTGTGTAGAGAACACATGTCAACTATGGGTGTTTTTCTTTGGAATGGCCTATTTTATTTCCTTTAGCTAGGTTTAGGGACTCCACACTTACTAATTAGACTAACCTGCTGGACAACAGGCTCCTGGAATCCCTCAACTCAACTCCACCTGCCCAGCTCTGGGATTACTAGATTATGCCACCACACTCAGAAATCTGTGTGTGTCATGGGGGTCTTACTCAGGTCTTCATTATTACACAGCTTACTGTACTGACTGAGCTACCTTCCTAACCCTCACTATCTAATTTTATTCACATTGAGTATCATAATTTCTTTGTTAAAATGATGAATACTGCTCAAGTTTTGCAATATTTATAATTACAGAGCTACAGACAATATAGTTTTAAGTCGGTCCTCTTCTTATATTTTCTGTATCATTTTCTCAGGTCTAGACACACACAAAGAACAATAAAGTGGATGTTGAATTATAGGCTTTGGTGATTTCTGTGTTGTGACTATTTCTACCATTGAAAATTTCAAGTTCCAATTTGCTGTTTCTTAATGATCTTTGAGGTAACAACAACAACAACAAAAAAAAACCAACAATAATCCTACAGTCTCCTGGAGTCCTATCAGTAAGCACAATTATTAGGACAACTTTATAAGTAAAATCTCATATTTTATGTCAGAGTTCTAATCTTTTGGCTTATTAAGTCCATATTAGGTAAATAATTCCTTGGAACATAAAGTTAAAGCATTTTCCTCCTTTATTCTTCACTGAGCATCAGTGGTAAATAGGCATCTGGACAACATGTCTTTAGTTTTTCTCAACTTGATTTTATCTTCTACACTTACTATGTGCTGCTTCTGATGGTCCCATGAAATTCTGTAGTCCTTGAAACTATTGTAAAGACTTGTGATCTGTGAGCCTAGGACATAGTGAAAAGACTCTTGTTCTTGGGTGGATCCATAGTTCATCAATAGCCATACTGCCAGTAATGAATAAGCCATCCCTCCTCTCCTTTGTATGTTTTTCTAGTGTGTGTCCATTCTTTGTTAAATTCTGTTTATCTTTTATTTGTTTGTTTTGTTAGCCAAGCACACACTGAGTCTATTCCTCTTGGGTGTTTCATCAAGGTTGGAGACGGTCTAAAGCTGACTTTTCATCTCTCCATCTTCTTTTCTATGAAAGATTCATATTCATGTGTTTAGCCAGACAGATGCTGAACCTGGAAGCTATTTCCAATATAACATAACTGTCTTTTGTTCTAGGAACCCAATTACAAGTAATCTTCTGTTGGTTTTCCTCAGAAAAATCAGATAGGATTCCCATAGAGGGCTCACTGTGGGGTACACAACAAGGAGCCCACAGTGGTTATTTTCCCTGTGCTTAACGATCTGAGGAAATGAGAAAACTAATAGTTTCTCATGAGTGAAGTGTGTGTGTGTGTGTGTGTGTGTATGTGAACATGGGAAAAGGAAAGACTAAGGAGGCTGCTCCCAAACAAGTCTTCCACACAATATCTTCTATCACACTTTGTATCTATTTACGTCATCATAGTGCATTGTATATCTTCCACAACACTCTTTACATAATCAGAGCATGTTAGTTGCATCCTTTGATTGTTAACTACATCTTTTCCAAAATAAGGATAGAACATGCTACTAACTTTGCAATACAATATCTGTTAGGTCTTAAGGAAGAATTAACTTTATTTTTAAGATCTTTTTGCTCATAGGCCAGGGTTGCCCAAACTCTTTCTTTAGCCTCCCAAGTGCTACGATGCCTGAGAGTGTGTATACACCATGAACAACCAGAATTGATTAGATCTCTAAACTTTTAAAACAAAATATTTATTTTGCTTTATATATGTGTAAGTGTGTCTGTAAGTGTACATGACAGGAGTACCTATGGAGGCCATAGGCTCTTCACTCCTCTGTTTCGGGAATGAACAGAGGAGGGTCAGGTGGTAGGGTGAGCTACCTGATACTAGAGCCAGGAAAGGAACTCAGGTCCTCTGCAAGAACAGAAAGAGCTCTTAAATAGTGAGCCATGGCTCCAGTCCCAGATCTTCAAACCCTAAACAAATTGTCAGCTAATTTTTATACAAAAAATGAGATTATTTTTCCCAGTCAGCTGTCAAAAGTGATTCTCATATTGCTGATTCAAACAAAAGGAAACTTACACATATGTGGATAGATAAACATCATCCCTAACTACATATTCATGAGATAAGAAACTAGAAAACAGAGACAAACAATCACAGCAGATGAAATCAAATACACCCTAGTTTCATCTTCCACCAGAAATCAGTTCTGAACATTTTATTTTGCCCCTGTTCAAATGAAATATTCCTGAAAATAAGCTTACTGCTTTTCATTTTCTTCTGGTACTCGAGTTCTCTGATCTTACTTGCTTCACTTTATACATAATATTCAGCCAGCCAATCAAAACCATTCTTTTAATTTTACTGCTAGAGTGCCCTTTTTCTTTTCTAATACAATGATTTTCCTCTTAGTCAATTTTCTACCACTAAATATATGGATGGGTTTTGTTTCAGGTGAACTACAATAATGTGAACAGATTATATGTGTATCACATTCATTGATTGACTTATCTCCTTTCAGTACCCACAATAACATTGCCTCTTCTAGTATGAATTTGCATTTTAACAGTATTAATCCTTAAGCCAAAAGCTCACATTTCTAAAATAGAATCTCTGGTACTAATGGGAGGGAAGGATGTGGGGTAAGATGATTCCTTTTTGTTCTTTGAGAAATCTTAATAATTAGACAAGTATCTGTGACCTTCTACTCATGAATCAGAGTCAAATTATGGGTGTTAGTCATCTCTTTATTCCATTTTAATAAACAATATTTGATCAAATAAACTAAAACTAATGTATTTCTAAAACCATCCATTTACCAGGATGTCAGTTGTAGATGCTTATGTAAAATTCCATTGACATTCTCATAGTTGCTAAATTGATATGCGGTCCTCTCTAGCCATCTCGTTCTCTGTTACTCTGCATTTATTTTCTTGGGCTAGCCTAGATATTCTTGGGTTATTATCTCTCAAGTATTTATGAAATAACTAAAAATGGATAACTCAATAATTAAGGTATGGGTCCATAGAAATGGTTAGGAACATGCATTTCTCTTAAAGAGGACTCAGTTCCAGTGGATGTCATGCCCTCCTGGCTTCTGTAGGTACCAGGCATGCACAGGGCACACAGACCTACATGCAGGCAAAATACCCATACACATAAAGTATTTCTTTGAACTGGAGGTAATATAGTATCATTTTTAAGTGTTCCATACAAGTTTAAGGAAAAGTGTATGGATTTAAAAAATTACCCATTTCAGTTATTTTATGTCCCCCCCCCCTAATTTCAGGATAGCCTGAAAATTTTAGAGAAATGCTATGATAATATAGGGTTAGAGTGATTATTTCTTTCAAGATGGGTTGCACAGCACAATAGATAAATTTGCCAAAGAAAAAGTTTGGTTTAAAAGTAGATGAGTTTTAAGGAAAGTGAATGCAATAAATTGAACAAGTTTTATTTCTGCTCTCCGCTGACAGTCACTTGATAAAATAGAATAGATGAGAAAGGATTAAGGCTAAATATATAAACCTTCACAAAGCCACATTACAAATCAACTCTTAAATGCACAAAATGGCAGACAGATAGATGTTATTGACAAAGACTGTTGTGATTAGATTTATAATTTTCATAATTAACCTTTTTAAAAAAATCAAACATAGTATGTTCTTTCCTAGGTTCCTTTTGTAGTTATCCTAACAAATGTAAATAAAGGCAAAACAACAAAAATCACATATGCATTGTGAATTACTCCTGTCATCGAAAATGAGACCATATCATCTGTGACATGCAAAAAAACATTTCATGCCAAAGCAACTTTCACAAACTACTAATCACAGACATGCGGAGGGAAAGAGACCTAGAAAGTTGCTAACATCTGCTGCAGCTGTGAAGCATAAACCTTGACATAAACCTTTCGTAATTTATATTATTGAAGAGAGGAGGGAAAAGTGATGCTGTGCCTTTAATTTCCCTTTCTGAGCAGGGAAGGCTGCACAGCCCTGACAAGCTCACTTGTTCCCGTCTTTAATGTGCAATCTGTTTTCTCCAGCGGAGGGCACTCAGTGTATCACAAACTCGAGCATTAGCACCAACCAGCTCTGAGCACCATCAGTCTCTGGAAAGCCTTCTGAATTAGACAAGGGCTGCCTCTCAGCACAGCTACAAAACACTTTCAACCTGACCAGCTAAATGGATAAACCTAGCCTGCATAGCTTTTAAACTGGGGTCTCACACAGCACAGGCTGCCTGCTTGCTACAACAACTGAAAAATCCTGAGGATGAATTGCTTTATCTGGGAATGGCAAAAGCCAGCACAATAAGGAATGCCAGGTATTCTGAGGGTTTTCTTTTTGTGCCCCCCCCACTGCTTCTCTCCCTCTCTCCCTCTCCCTCTCTCTTGCTCCCTCTCTCTCTCTCTCTCTTTTCCTTCGCCCCCCCCCCTTTTCAGAGAAGTTGGTTACCTCCGAGATGGGATGTAGTTCTTTTCACAGATTGCCAATTTACTGCTAATGTGTCCCTAGTGAATTATACAATGGTCCTCAGAGCCTAGAGGCCCTCCCCCCTCCGACTGACACCCCCCCTCCCCAGCGGCTTCCTCTTCCTTGCCCCTTTATCCTACCCCGTGCTGATTTTTTTTTTAAAGTATCCATGTATCTATATTATTTGTGTGTGCGTGTCTCCCTGTCCTCTCCGGGGAAGTTTACATGGAGCCACTGGCTCACAAGCGGGCTTAGAATGGTTTGAATGACAGCTGCACTGTGTCATGAAGGTGGTGGTGATTTCTCCAGGAGAGACCAAATAAGAAGAAAGCTGAGAGAGGGGGGCAGACGTTTTTTTGGATGACAAAGGATGGGTAAGCTAACTTTTGTTGTTTTCGTCTTAGCAAAGCTGATCCTAACCCCTCATCCTCAGGCAGGCATTCACTGCTGCTAAAAGACCAAGAAGCAGGGCACAAAGCAGCAACCTCTACTTTACCAGTTGTCTCGCTGGAGTTGCTATTATAGTTTTAGATCCTTTTCTTTTGGCAGTGTTGGTTTTCTTTTTAAAATCCATAAATGCATAACGCGGACTTAAACACACTCTGGAGGGATAGCTTTAAGACTGTCTGTCTCTAGCGTCTGCGTACCCACAGCTTGGGAGCGGAGCATGAAATAAATACCGTGATTGCTTCTATTTCCTGATAATATGAGCCACGCTTGTGTTCGGGCTGCTCTCAGAAAGATTGTTAACACTTAGATGTGTGTGTGTGTGTGTGTGTGTGTGTGTGTGTGTGTGTGCAGGGGTGGGGTCCTTACTTTATCAGAGGTGGCACTACCAGAGGTTGGTTTGATCTTGGAAGCTGATTCCTGAATACAGCTTCCAAATTTCCAATAGTCATTTGCCAGTTTTTTTTTGGTTTTTTTCAGTGTGACTGGCTTTTTTTTTTTTCTCCCTCTCTCTTCTGTCTGGGAGAGCTGGGTTCTTTTTCAATTTGTCTGTAGCTGACAATAAGTCAGAGAGCAAGATCAAGTTAGTAATAAAAAAAAAGGAAAGAAGGAAAGAAAGAAAGGAAGAGAGGAGAGGAAGAGGAAAAAGAGAATAAAAAAACTTAACTCTTTAGGAGAGAAAGAATTTTTAGGCTATGGTTTGGACTGGTTGTTTCTTGGTTAAAAAGATGAGTATTAAGGGAGAAAAGAAATTGTAGCCTACAATAGCCCCCTTCTTTCTGTCTGTCTGTCTCTCTGTCTCTGTCTCTCTCTTTTCCCCATTAAGAAATGATATACCTACTGTCGAAGGTGGAGAAGAGTCTCCTCATAGGCAATGACTTGAAAATGCGACATAAATGGTAATAGATGGCAACTTTGCCGACTTTCTGAAGTTAATGGAGGCAGGGGATATGTGGAAAGTGAAAGACTTGAATAGGTCAGGATGGTGGGAAGGTTCATATTGCTTATCTCTCAAAATTTGCAAGAGCAACTGTACAAAATTAAAAAAACAGCAATCTATATAATAACATGATTAATTTTTATACTGCACATTTTGAATAAGAATTTGACATCTGAGCTAGGGTTGGAGGTGTCTGGGGTAAGGTTGATCACGTGTCTTAGCTCATATATCCCTGGGCTTGGGGCCAAGATATGTAATAATATATGTCTATTAACCAACTGAGAGCACCACACAGTGTTATAAACCACATTCTGTGGGCTGTCTGTGTATATAATATGGCATGTGCCTGCCAGATTTTAGGGCTCAGAGATTGTAACCCTCGTATGCAGTCAGTATATAATTCAGGCAGAACAAACTTGGATTACTTTGACAGCATCCCGGAAACCCTTTTGCTAAATCACAGCCTGTTTGCTCAACTAGAAAACAGCTACAGGAACCAGGCTTCCTAAGTCATGGTTCTGACCTTACCAAAAGATTCAATATACTTTTGCTCAGTACTGTGGGTCAATACAGTAACAGCCAAATGTTATCATTATTCAAATGTCAGCATTTAGTAAAAAGAAATGCCCTGGGTTTTTCAGGTGTGGGATAGTGTAGGAACTCCTGAAACTTAGAGAGCTTTTTTTACAGGTCTACAACTCTGTGATGTTGTGTAGATGAAGGAAGAAAGAACAAAGTCTAAACAGTAAGCATGGGGCACTAGAGAAAATAAGATTTTTAAGTGTTGAAATGCTAGTAAATGTACTGCTCTCTTCTTACACTAGGCAGGACACCCCTAATCTCAATGAGCCACTGATGCTGTATTGTTCCTGTTTGACATTGTGCACCTGTGTTCTCTTTGCTGTTAAAGGTTTCCGTCTAATCACAAAGCTGAAAGGCATGAGTGTGTTTCTGGTGCTACTTCCCACCCTGCTGCTGGTAATGCTGACGGGGGCTCAGAGAGCTTGCCCGAAGAACTGCAGATGCGATGGCAAGATTGTGTACTGTGAATCTCACGCTTTTGCAGACATTCCTGAGAACATTTCTGGAGGGTCACAAGGTTTATCCTTAAGATTCAATAGCATTCAGAAACTCAAATCCAATCAGTTTGCCGGCCTTAACCAGCTTATATGGCTTTATCTTGACCATAATTACATTAGCTCAGTGGATGAAGATGCCTTTCAAGGGATCCGCAGACTGAAAGAATTAATTCTAAGCTCCAACAAAATTACCTATCTGCACAATAAAACATTTCACCCAGTTCCCAATCTCCGCAACCTGGATCTCTCCTACAACAAACTTCAGACCCTGCAGTCTGAGCAGTTTAAAGGCCTACGGAAACTGATCATTTTGCACTTGCGATCTAACTCCTTAAAGACGGTGCCCATAAGGGTTTTTCAAGACTGCCGGAACCTTGACTTTCTGGATTTGGGTTACAACCGTCTCAGAAGCTTATCTCGAAATGCATTCGCTGGTCTTTTGAAGTTGAAGGAGCTCCACCTGGAGCACAATCAGTTTTCAAAGATCAACTTTGCTCATTTTCCTCGTCTCTTTAACCTGCGATCCATTTACCTTCAGTGGAACAGGATCCGCTCTGTCAGCCAAGGCCTAACATGGACCTGGAGTTCCTTGCACACCTTGGATTTATCAGGAAATGACATCCAAGCGATCGAGCCCGGCACATTTAAATGCCTCCCCAATTTGCAAAAATTGAATTTAGATTCCAACAAGCTCACCAATGTCTCCCAGGAGACTGTCAATGCATGGATATCCTTAATATCCATCACCTTATCTGGAAACATGTGGGAATGTAGTCGGAGCATCTGTCCTCTGTTCTACTGGCTGAAGAATTTCAAAGGGAATAAAGAAAGCACCATGATATGTGCAGGGCCTAAGCACATACAGGGTGAGAAGGTCAGTGATGCTGTGGAGACTTACAACATCTGCTCTGAAGTCCAGGTGGTCAACACAGAAAGATCACACCTGGCACCTCAAACTCCCCAGAAGCCCCCATTCATTCCCAAACCTACCATCTTCAAATCCGACGCCATCCCAGCCACCCTGGAGGCAGCAAGCCCATCCCCAGGCTTTCAGATTCCAGGTACAGATCATGAGTATGAGCACGTGTCATTTCACAAAATCATCGCAGGGAGCGTGGCTCTGTTCCTCTCAGTGGCCATGATTCTTCTGGTGATCTATGTGTCTTGGAAACGGTACCCAGCTAGCATGAAACAACTCCAACAGCACTCCCTTATGAAGAGGAGACGGAAAAAGGCGAGGGAGTCCGAGAGACAAATGAATTCCCCTTTACAGGAATACTATGTGGACTACAAGCCGACGAACTCTGAGACCATGGATCTATCAGTCAATGGATCGGGTCCCTGCACATATACCATCTCTGGCTCCAGGGAGTGTGAGGTATGAACCGTGATCCTCTAAAACCATTTCTACTGTGGGGAAGGAGAGGTAAATGTTTGAGGCTCTAGCGCTGTGTCGAATCATTAGAAAGATTAATGACCCTTTTGCTTTGGGGTTTTGCTCAGTGTGAAAGGTTACTTAATTAGATTGCAACCACCAGGAAACTGACTACTTAAAAAAATGAAACTTGAAAGAAATTCATTCAAGGATGGGATTAAGTTGTAATAAACTACTATGTTAAAACACCTTTTATTTTTTTTCCCATTTGTTTAGTTTTGTTAAACAGTTTGTATAAAGGGGTTGGACTTAGAAACATTAATTCTCATAAACAAAACAATTCTGAAATGTATATCTGGTTCTTGGTGATTGACGTTTGTAATGGGGTGAAGAGGGAAGGACCAGCTTAATTTAAAATCCAAGTGAGATAACCAAAACTACAGGAGGTAGTGAAGATCTAAACCAAAGAGCATTTGATCCAAGGTTTGATTCTTTTTTTCCTGTTAATTTTTAGTTTGAATTAAAGCATGCAACCCGGAAGTCACAGCCATGTCACAAATGTTTTGTTCCTTATTAAACCAGCATAGAGAATATCCAAGGTCGACTGTAGAATTTTGCAGAATTGTATTATGCTTCTAAGGTTGCTTTCTTTCTATTGTCTTTGCTTTTCTTTTGTTTTTCATTACTGGGACAAGGATCACTCTCCAAAAGTTCCTTAAGTGCTGGCCATTTGTATTTTATTAGAAGGAAACTGAAATTTGATATTTTGCCTGCTCCTCTGGTAACTAACAGAAGGCCAAGTTCTAGGGGATGACTTGGCAGTAACATAATTACAGGCATCATAGAGACTGCTTGTCACCTTTGCTGTTGTCCTCAAAAGAAATGACATGAACTCTTGTTAACCTGACCCGAAACTAAGGGATGCAGATATTTATGAATAAAAGGTGTAACTTTTGCTAGAGACTTCCTCATTTGCATAGAATCCTCAAGGAGATGTCTGGATTTTATGTTGGTTCTTTTCATTTATATGAGACTAAGTTTGGGCCAGTTTCAGAGTATTTAATTTAAAAGATCACTTACCAGATCACATTACATAAATAGAACGGTGTCACCCACTTTCATTTTGTATTGAATTATACTGGATGTATGTTGTTCTTTCCTTGGTGAAACCATACAGTGTAACATCGAACTACCGTTTGTTGCCAGAATACTTTTAGCTAATAAAAGTGCGTTCTGGCAACTGGTTCTTTTATAGTATCTGATATTAGATGGTATTTTCAAAAGTGAGTTTTAATGAGTGTTTAAAGAAGGTGCTCTTTCTAATGATACTTACAACAGTTAGGAAAAATAATTTGTTCTTTGGTAACATATACCAAGTTTTCCACAGACCTAAATACAAACTTTAATGAAACTGTTTTCAGATGCTGTGGTAAATTTGAAATAATCTCAAATTTAGTACTGTTTGGACTTTTTGAACTGTTCTTTGCTGAGTTTTTTTTTTCTCTCTCTCTTTTTTTCTTGATTGTGTACCATTGAAAATAAAAGACATCATCCCAAATAATAAATCCCCCAAAGAAACCTGTATAAGCAATTGCCCTTAAAACTTAATAAGAATAAAAGCTTTCTATGAAAGTCTAACAAGGCTTGATGTTTTTCTTGCAAGCCCACACTGGTACTGTAGAGGTGAATGTGTACAATGCAATTTCATCTTATTTTTATTCTGGGTCTTCCTCATATCCATGACTTTCTGAAAGTCTAGAGCCATAGAAGCTAAAGGAAAATCCAGGTCTATTTCTTTATTTTCTCTGGAATATAATGGTGGTTCAAGATTCACCAAGGAGGAAGAAAGGCTTTCAAAGAAGGACTAGAAAATACCTGTCCTAAAATTTTTCCACATATCTTAAATTACAGATATTTTTTTCAAAACTCCTAGATGTTGCTGTGATAGGCAGTAAAGGATGTTTAATCTCATAAAAATGCAATTGAAAGCACAGAATACCATATGTGCTGAACAGAGGAATATATAGCCATGAAACTGAACTGGCAGAATTGATTTTTGAGGCATTGATCAACAAGTAGCTTATAAAAAGTTGTAATGATGCAGTTGAGTCAGCTTCTAGGGAAGGTCAAACTCTCTCTGTCCTGGAACTTGGAAGATGTTTGACTTTGTCTTCATTGGCCAAGACATAAAACACAAGAAAGTTAGACTTTAAAAAAATATCACTTTAATCAGAAACTTAAGTACATCCCAACAATTCAGCCATGACCCCTACTTCAGATGATAAATTCAGTTATTTGAGTAATAGATAGATTTTTTAAAAATCATGAAAAAAAAATCTGTGAATTGATTAGAGTGGTCCTCAGTATCTCTTTGTTACAAAATGTTTTGCTGTTGAGAAACTGCCTTAGAAAGAAAGGTTGTCTACAAAACAGGCAAGTATTTTCCAAAGTTGATATTTTAGGAGTTGTTATATTCTGACTTTGAACATGGCATGGTTTACATGAATCATAATATAAGTAGAATAGACTCTAAATGACTAATTTTATGTTTGTAGTACCATTTTGTGATTAAAAAGATAATAGTAACAAACTCTCTCAAAGCTATAAAATTTCCAATAGAACACATTGCATTGATTGTTAAATTTCTTTTTCTTTTTCTTTTCTTTTTTTGTTTTTTCATTTTTCGAGACAGGGTTTTCTGTTGTAACCGGGCTTTCTTGTAACTCACTCTGTAGATCAGCCTGGCCTTGAACTCAGAGAGATCCTCCTGCCTCTGCCTCCTCAGTGCTAGGATTAAAGGTATGTGCCACCACTACCCCACTGATTTTTAAATTTCTAAGCCCATGCTTTGAAAAGGAAACTACTTGTTGAAAGATTCTTTCTGTCTGATTGATGCATTTAGCTGTCATAAATTAAACATAGATGAAATATGCATTTTGTCTGTTTAATAGTAATATGAAACTATTATGCTCTTTCATTAGGATGGGAACTATGAACAGCCACTCACAGATAACATCATCTTCAAAGTCAGTACTTTTCCCTACGTGTTTTGCAAGGGGCAGTTTTGAACAATTCCTATGCAAATGTCAGATAGTAAATTGGGTGAGAATATTTCAATACCATAGGCAGTAAACATTCCTCACATCTATAAAAGAGGAATTCAGTAGATAGTTGTGAGTGGTTAATATGATTAATGGAACAAATATAAGAAGAATACACATAATCTGTTACCATACTGCGTCAATCAGTGTGCTTGGTTGAACTGTCATTTAGTTTGCCTGTGATAGGAAGTACTGAGCAGAACCAACTTAAAGGTAGTGTGGGATTCACTTGAAACTTAGGAAAATGTTATGAAAACCAGCGAGAACTGCAATTCTTTATTTTCCAAAACAGCTTATGAAATCTTATGCAATTTCTTCTCATTAATCATTTCACAGGGATTATGACTACATATACATCAGTTCTCTATACCATTTCACCCCTAGGCACTGTAAAAAACAAAACTTTAGATACCTAGTTCCTCTAAGGTTTACTTTATCAACTAATAAAAATAAAGATATTTACAAAACTAGACTATGTGAATACGGGGTAAAGGAAATAATTTCTCGTTTGATTTTCACATTTTAAGCCATGCCATTGTTGAAGCAAGAAAGACAATGAAGAATATCAAAGAATCTTCATCCAAAGTGTTTAATTGTGAAGACCTTAAAATTTATCTTGAAATATCCATCTCATGGTGCTAACAGTGCTACCACTAAAAAAAAAATGTCAGTGTAGATGATAACCTAGCTATGTATTTTCCATAGTTTTGATATTTTGATTATATAGTTTGAAATATATGTATAATGTAAACAGTTTGTTCTAGTGTTTTGTAGCACTGCAGCAAGGCGGTATATGCTACCCATAACAATTTGTACCAATATAGTTAAAGGTATTAGGCCAAGTTCAAGCTATTGACTTAAGCAGAAATATTATCATCATCTTTGACACTTTTTAAACTGGCATTTTGTGTGCTACTAAATGGATTTCCAAGGACTGGATGTTTTAAATATATATTGAAAGAGGATTCTAATGTGAGCTGGGCCCAGTGCCATTGCATCATTAACCATTTACTGAAATGGTTATAAAAATACAACTCTTATTTTGATGAATTAAACTATGTCATGGTGAACTGTTATAACTGAAGCTATATCTTGTATAGTCATATACAGAATATTTGGTGTATGTATGTCTATGTGTGTTTTATATAAGAGCACGTACATGTATGCAACAGTGCATTCTTATGTCTATAGATATATTTGGATTTTCAAAAGACAGAGGTGATGGGGGAGAAAAACAGGAAAATATATTTTACAATAGATTTAATGACTATTTTCAATCTTAATGAAAATAATATGGTATTATAATTACTAATAAAAATATAGTTCTCAAGGTAATCACATAACCTTTTTTTTATAAAAGAGAATTTAATGTAGTTAAATTGGAATCTTTATGAGATATTGACATTGGAATATGACAAAGAGGTAGCCATTTCTTTCTTCTTTGACTTTTCACTCATACTGTATTCAACTAGCATAGTATTCCCAAGTCAAAGGAATCTTCAAAGCAGAAAATTTTGTAAAAGCTCTGCAGTCATGTAGAGGATTAAGTTCAGGAAGATGAGACGTGGAGGAGAAGCTAAGCTATTTTTACTCCTTTGTCAAGGAGAAGAGGAATAAGAGCACACTGAATTATTAACAATTGGCTGCTCAGGTGAGTGGTCACACAATCCTCTCTTTTGAAACAAAATACGTATACAACACATTGGAGTGAAGAGCATCCAAGCATGCAGGCGTCCATACCTGTGCTTGTATCTTACATTCTGCCAAGTATCTACTTATTTTGAAAGCACTTAAAAGTATGAATGCCTTTTAAAAATATCGATTGTCTGATTTGATCCAATTAAAATCTCCTTGTGAATAGTGTTTTCATTAAAATTTGAAACTGGTACTTGTGGGGAGTGACAGGTGCTAATAAAGTCTTACATGACAAATTCAGAAAAGATGTTTTCAGCTGACTAAAGTGGTTCAGTTCTTCTCCACAATTCTCTGGAAGCAGCATCTGAAGATAGGGTTTGAAGCATGGGTTTGCTCTGAGAGTCCAAGCTGAGCAGTCTAAAATCTTAAGGATGTATAGATTTGATGCGACTCAATAACGTACATAGCCCCATTATTTCTCTTCTTGCTGCTTTTTCAATATTGGATAAATCACATCATCTCTATCCTCAAATTTGCCTTTATAGGCAATATTGTGCTTTAGAGGTTGTTCAGCAACATCAGCATTGGTGACTCATTTGACTGCTTGTATCTCCAGAGTTTTGTGATTCAGTAAATCAAGGGGAGTGTGGCACCATGCGTGCTACCAAGCATGGGGAATTATGAAGCATTCGTGTGTCTTTTGGTTAGGGAAACATATTAAGTGATGTTGAATACCTTTTAAAAATTAAAATTGCTTTCTCCAGTACTAGAAAAACTATCATTCATCCAGTCAGTTTATTAAAATCTCAATATTCTTAAAAGGGAGAGAAATTATGAGGCTATTTTTCTCATGCTCTCCATAAGCCATTGAAACATTAAGTAGCTGTTGAGGAATGTTGAGAAAAATCGCAGTATTTCCTGGGGCATCAAAATCATTGGTTTTCTAATGAGTAGCTGCCACGTGTCTGTAAAGCTACATTTAAAATTCTGCTAAAAGTTTAAAGTAATGTTTCACTACCTAGAAAATCTAAATGAATATAATAGTTGAGAGATTACTCTTTTGAAGAAAGGGATTTGATTGCATTAAATACATTGGAATGTTTAATTTTTAACATTTTGTTACATTTATTTGTTTATATAGTCATATATGTGATATTATGTAATAATATAATGTGATGTGATATTACACGTGAATGTATTCTATAATGCCCAGGTAGAGTTCTGATAAAAATTTTCAGGAGTTGGTCCTCTCCTTCCACAATGTGGTGTTGAGGAGTCAAACTCAGGCTTTCAGTATTGGTAGCAAGTGCCTTTACCCACTGAACAATCTCATTGGCCCTGTTGTGGTGTTTATCACCATAAGATTTGGAAGTAATATAATAGCAAAGCTGATAAATCTTAAAAAGGTTTGGAAGTTCCATAAGTTTTGGAAATAGTATAAATGTAAAAACTATGTAGACATATATTGTCCAAAAATATGACCAAAAGCATGAATCCAGGAAAGAAACATTTAATACAAACTCGAATAGTAAATTGTTCAACACATAACTTAGTGGTTTTGTTTTCTACAATTACTTTTGTACATGGAAATATTTTAGTGGTTTGTAAATTATATTCTTCAATATAAACATCAAAATAATTCTGAAAAACTCTTCTTTAATGGTCCACATATACTTAAATGTTCATACTCATTTATACATGTTGCTGAACACACATATATATATATGTATCTGTATATGTGCATATATATATATGAATAATACATACTTTATTTTTGAATATATGCATGTATAGTTCTTTACTAACTTACTGAGTTTGTGTGATTCTTCTTGACAGGAAGTATTATACAAACATACCAAATAAAATCCTAAATTATAGAAGAAACTTTGGTGTCTTCTCTCCTTCCTGCACCTAGGCTGAAATTTGAATAATACTCACTAACACCTCCTAAGCAATGTGTCTTTTACTTTGACTCAGTTTCTTCTTTAACTCATTTCTCAGTCGTCAGGTAAGGGGCAAATATAATCATTCATCCTAGACATCTTTATGTTCTTTCTCTGTTTTTCTTTAAACAGAAATTACCCAGTCTATATAGTCATATATAAAGTAAAAGTAACTATAGCTTTAAAACTTCCCCATAATTTTATAATGCTCATTTCTACATTATACTCCAATGCTTGGAATCTTCAAATCTCACTGGATTAAAGGATGGACACATGTTTTCATTCAAACTAGGTCGCATATAAATTAAATGCTTAAGAGAGCTAGTTCTTTATATTCTTAGTGAAATGTATATTTATTTACATATACTTATATGTAAATATATATGTATTATGAAAGGTATACTTTATTTCATTAGGGGGATTTTGAAGTTTAAATCCCAACCATATCCACATTGTATATGCAATAGCAACAATCATTATTCAGGGAAGGCAACTGTCATTCATTCATTTTCACTTAAAGGAGTAACAATTTTGTTTACTTGCTTGCTTTGAAAATGAAATACCATTAGATCAATCAGATTGAAATAATATAGAAAACAGTATAAATTTTATATCTTATTTTATCCTTCTTTTCTCAAATCACCATTACTGCAACATATTTGATGGGTTAAAAACTGTTCAAGTTGATTTCTTGCTTTTGTTACTGGCTTAACAAATGTGTTAAATGCATTCATGCTCAAATAAAACTCTCAAGTTTTCATTTTATCACATCCTAAATTTGATTATGATGATGTCACTAGTAAACAATTTGATTTTTGCATTTTTGACACCAACAATTGACAATGATTTTGGAAGAGTCATAAGTAAAAGGAAATAGAAGTTAATGATTACTACATCTTGTTTTTGCGGCCACAATAGAAGAAAAACTGATATTTTCTTCTGTGTTTATAGATCTGCAGAAGTAAGAGCAGGAGGTCAGCTGTTGAATTCTTTTAGGTCGAAGGTTACCTACTACATGGACCAGTATTGCACTGGTTCAGTGGTTAGATCAAAAGGAGAAAAGAAGTCTCAGATTTGAAACTGACTCCCTTTGCTTTCCCAAGATTGGACAAGTAAATATGTAACTGACCTTTCTATGATATAATTTTTCTATCTATTGAACTGGGATAATAACTTTCCAAGTAACTGGCTGACATGATTAATGAGGTACTGTTTGAAAAGTCTCTGCATTCCTTCACTGTAAATATAAATGATGATTATTAAGTGGAAGCTTTTCTATCTACTGAAAAATGCAAAATCCAATATGGCTGCATTATTTTTCTTGTTATTATTAGGTATAATGATGCCAATAATGCCTGTGATTTAGAAAATAGTATTCTGCTTACATTTCTTCTAAAATGAATAATAGCCTGACTTTTTTGGCCCCTGTTTTAGCTGTAATTTAGTTTGGGTACAGGCACAGTATAATATTTAATAATACTTTAAGATTTTTTAAACATTCCATTGGCTGAGCCTTTTATTCACCTTGCTAAGAAAGCAATATTTATAATGCTTTTATTGTTATTAGCCTTTAAAAAGAAGTGTGCTTTAAACATAACTCATAAATCCCCATTCTCATCAACTATTGTCTCTAAGTTCATTTTCTTAAAAACCAAAAGTCCTTCTAATTTCCTCCAAATGTTCATACCCACAAAATGTGAGTTTTCAACAAAATATAGGAGATTGCTTGTGGTTTTAAAAGTACCAACTAATTTCAAGAAGATGTGATAATTCTGTAATGTATGTCTAAGTAACGTTGGTAAGACTTCAGTAAACTTGACCTATAACCACCTTTCTTCCACAGAAGTAAGAATTTAGTTGAGGGTCCACATAAGGCATATAACGAGAGAAATGAACTGCTGAAAGCTGTTTCCTAAAGAAAATCTGCATTATGGTACAAAATTGCAGTGCATGTAAATACAATATGGGTGGCTTCATTGTTGTAAAGAAATATAAAACTGTAGGGTTACCCTTATACAACTAGTCATTTGGTGATGAAACAATGATATGTGGAGCCTGGCTTTCTATGTATCTATATATCTATCCACCCCTATATCCATCTCTATCAATGATACACGTTTATGTCACATTCAATACTTGATGTGAATATTTATATTTATTGGCTATAATCCAAGTTCCTACTTTTACAGAAATATACATTATATCATTCTTACTTTTGCCCCCATACATATAATGTATTGTAAAGTAACATAAAATTTTTAACTTTCTCTAAGGCCTACATAACAATGAACATTATTAAAGAGGGGGCAACAATTTATACGGTCCTTAACAAATGCAAACAACATCCAGACAGATCAGAAAAGGAGAATTCACTTTGCATGATGCAGAAGTAGTTCCATTGGTAGAGTACTTACTTAATGCATAAAGCCCTAGGTTCAGTCATCCCCAACAACATATAAGGCCGGTTTGGTGGAGTACTCCAGAGGTAGAGATAGGGAGTCAATATCATCTGTGGCCATTTGTGAATTTGAGATCAGCGTGAGAACATGAGATACTTGTTAGGAAGCAAAGGAGGAAGGAAGGAACAAAGGGAAGGAAGGAGAGGAGAAAGAAATGTGTACATTAACATCAGTGGGGTAGACAAGTGGCTTGCTTTAAGATTAGCCAGGCTGAGTCACACAAATATGAGTTTTTCCACATGATCTTTTAATCTGGTGTTTTATAACTGGCATCATAACTACAGAATGGGGAGATGGACCTGCTATACCCACTGTTCCATGAACAGGAGCTCCTGAATCCTTGTCCTGGAGGTCACATTGATCCTGGATCCTAGATATCCAGGACTTATGGTCATTTCAGAGACTATGTCAAAGAGTAACCAATAGTCCAATCACTTATCATTTCTTAACATGGTCTCCTTGGTAATTTGCCACAAATCACTTTGGAAAATCTGGGGAAGAAGATGACGATTAAATAACATGAATTTTGAGGAGGGGAGCAGAGTCTTCCTCAAGTGATTGATGTTGGTTCTTGATGGGTTCTAGGTTGGCAAACTGGCTCAGACCTGGCAATTTATTGTACAAATGAAAGTCTCTTTTAAGTAGTTTAAGCTAGACTTCAGTTACCTTAACCTATCATTCCACAGCTTATACAGTCTATTGAGGCTGCTTGCATAGTTCTTTTGTATGGACTCTATGATCCTTAGCTGACCTCGTGATAGCCAGGCTCACTTGAGTGCTTTGTTTCTCTATCCTATCTTTGTGATAACTCTGCTACCACATCTGGAATGATGGAGTGATGGCCCTACACATGTGATTCACCTGATGCCTTTTTTCCTATGACACTTACAGGTCAGGGTTAAATAACAGCTGTTCCTACTGCAAATACTAAGCCACAGAGAACAGCCACCACAGCACTATTTGCAACGACCTGGTCTCCCTCGCCTCATTATTTCCTGTCCATCTTGGGACATAAACTTAGCTACTAAAATCAGAACTTATTTTTCTTCTTATCTTTAAAAAAAGATGAAAACATACTTAGACCCTAAATTTGAAACTTGGAAGGCAAGGGAATATCAATTTACACATTTGTCAGTCAATTTGACTCTTTGACATCCCTGTCCACAAATGGTGTACCTTTTAGCAAATGAAAATATGGTAAGCATCACCTTACCTTTTCATCTTCGTCTTGAGTATAACTTCTTCCTCAAGAATTTGTGTATGATCAGCCATCCGATACAAAGATGAACTAGAATTATTAGCATAGAAAGAAAATACTGTTTATGGTCTCATTGAATTTTCCTGTGAAATTTCATTGAGACACAATAATTAATTATATGATCAAATATTCCCATTTTAATATATGTTGTTGTCAGACTGTGTGTATGTGATTCATATTAAATAATTAATGAATTAATATTAGTATTCCTATATCTGACACAATTATCTAGAAATGTAAACAAGAAGAATTATGTAGATTAACTTTAAGCTTTTGTTTATTTTCTGTTATTCTTGTAATAAATAAATATTTTAGAACTATTTTTGAAATGCTCAAGGATGAAATTATGAATAAATTAAGCAAAGTTCTAAATTTTTAATGCGGAGAGATAATTCTTGTGGAAATCAGATATTTACAACTAGCATATCACAACACAGGTGGAAGAGTATAACTGTAGGTTGTAAACATTATAAACCTGATACTTGAATCTGGACATTTAAAGAATCTAAGTGGATTCTTTAAAAATCCTCATTTTATGACAAAAAGGAATATTTATTAAAAATGATTTACCTAAAATTTTTGATAGAATACGTCATATTTTCTTTAAATCTTTCTTTTTTATTAAACAATTATGAAAGTCCATACACCATGAATAGTTCTCTTTTATAATTAAAATTTAATTTAAAGAACTCAAAAATTAAAGTACAAGGAAGATGGGCTTAATGGTACATGCCTTTAAGCCCAGCACTTGGTTGGGGTAGGGGAGAGCAGAAGGCTATCTGTGAATTCCCTTTCAAAGAAAGATCCCTCCAAGAGAAACCCAATCCAAAATCTATATCTCTCAATGCATTTCTATTCAATTGCTATATCCTCTCTGAAGCCTTGGTATTTCACATTTACATTTTATTCTTTCACTATCAAATATATTCAAATGACAGATTTAGAACTAGAAAAGCCATAACTTTGTATCCTCTTCATGACTTAAGTGTTCAATACCTCCATCCCAGCCTTTTATAGCACCTGATACCAACCTTGTTCTTTTTACTACACATTGTCCTGTATCTGTATGTACTTATAACATATTGGATCCTAATCACAACCATTTTTCACTGACCTCATGCACATGTATTCTTAGAAGAAAATCATGATAAAAAGGAACAAAGCAGAATTGTTTTTTATCTCATTTTTCCAAGTTACTTTAAAGTATATATGGCTTTTTATGTGGCCACGTGATTCACAAGCACTTCCACTGTTCTGAGCACACATGAACTTTATTAATTTTTTATAAAAACCTGAGAACTTTGAACTGTTTAATGCAAATTAATGTTTTGGGTTTTGCTTTTGTTTTTTCTTCGGACAGAGTGTCTGTAGCTCAAATTGACCTCATAATCCTTAGGTACCCTTGAACTCCTGATCCTCCTTCCTGTACCTCCCAAATACTGGAATTTCATATGTGCAGATCTACACTGGTTTGTATCTCTGCATTTAATGTAATAGTCTTTATTTTTACATGTTTTTTTCTATTGGTTATTTGTAGTACAAAATATGAATAGCCCTCAAGTCTAACATCATTTTTCATTGCAATTCCTATTGTGTATGTAGCATTCATCACATTTTGATCATTTTGCCTACATGTTCAGTTTTATATTTCAGCCTTTAATCTTTTCAGAACTTATTTAGCACAGAATGGAAAATAGAGATTGACTTGTTTTATTCAGTAAAGAGTTACATTTTTAAAGCATCTTTAACAAGATTGGAAATGAGAGCATCCATGCATTCCTGACGATTTTGTACTTTATACAGCTGTCTATATTCCTACTACAGTATATCAAAACCATACTCCTAGACACTAATATACACTAAATTCAACATAAATTTCAAAAAGACTATCTTGCTACTATTTTGGTATGTACAACTGAAATAAAAACTCGCATCTTTCTCTGTTTTCTTCCTTAACACACACACACACACACACACACACACACACAAACACACATGTACACACACACAAAAGCACACATGTACACACACATACACACACACAAACACACATATACACGATACATACAAACACACAATATACACATACATGCACATAGATACACACACACACACACACATACACACACACAACAACCGATACATGCATATGATCATGAACTCAGTTTAGCTAGAATTACCTGTGCCTATGAATTCCTTTTAATAAATTCCTTTATGGGAAACTCTAATTGTGTCAAAGAATATTTGATATGACAGTGAGCAATGCTCCATTTAAATCAGCTTCTAAACAGGATCTGAATGACACGACTTTGAAACCTCAGTAAGCTCACAGTACATATATGTATGCATATGAATATAGAATCTGTCATTTCACTTGTATTTTTAAACTCTAGTAGGTTATTTTAAAAGTTTTAGTTCAAAACTTTAAATATAGAATATTAAAATAAAAAATTGTATTTCTTACTTTCTCTTTTGTTTGTTTGTTTGTTGTTTTTGAGACTGTGAATTTCTGTTGTAACTAGGGCTGTCCTGGAACTCTCTCTGTAGATCAAGCTGACCTCAGACTCACAGAGAGCTGACTGTCTCTGCCTCCTGTCTTCAATCTCAGTACTATTTTGCAGTAGTCACAAAGCACATATTTTAGACAAATCCTTTTTGTTATAAATATATAATTTTTTTTTAAACACAAGTTTATAAATATGGGCACCATACACAAGGGTTATATTTAACATTTTATTTCTCCCTTTGTGAGACATAGCTTATACATATTTAGGCATATATTTAATAAATTATACATATAATTTCTCATGCAAATGATATTTTAATTTCTACAGTAAAGTTGTTCTTTCATACAGTTCTTTACGAGATTAACACTCATTGAGATTTACTGGAAGATTTAATTGCTCCTTTTATTTATTTGTTTCATGTGCATGTGTGTGTGTGTGCCTGTGTGTGTGTGTGCCTGTGTGTGCATGTGTGTGCGTGTGTGTGTGTGTGTGTGTCTGTGTTGTCCATAGTAGGTGTAAGTCATACGACAACTTGTAGGAACATTTCTCTCTTTCTACCATGTGGAACCCTGGGATTGAACTCAAGTCTCCAGACTTGGCAGCAAGCAATACTACCCATGGAAACACCTCATCTGTCTCTATTTCTCTTTTAATACAGGGCTTTATATGGCTTTCTCAATCAACGAATTATAATCATTTATCATTTTATATTTACAATGGCCAAAATAGTACAGAAATTAATTTACCTTGACACCTATAAACTATTCACCAAATTTTGTCTATGTAGATATTCTTTTTGTATTTGTTGAGAAGATATTACAGGGTCTTACATGTTGATTTGCATTTTTTCTCATTCCTGGAATAGAATTTTGAATTATAGTTTCCTAGAAAATTATTCATGCCTCTGAAGGTACAGAGTGCACAACAATACATTTGCATTGTAAGTGCTCTTTCATAGATATCTGCAATCATGTATTTGTTATGTGCTCTTTAGGGGCTAAAATGCTACAAAATATCAAGGAGGCATGGTAACTTCTTTATTCTTTTCAATTGCAATTCATAATAAAACTGTTGGACCATTAGATACATTTTTGTCCTTAAATTGGTAAGCTCCTTCAGTCATAGCTTTGTATAGTTTTGTGAATTGATTCTTGTCATAATTCCTAATGTCTTTCACATTTATAGATTTGTAAAATAAACTTGAGGGTATTTATTTTCTATTTAAAGTGAATTATTTATATGTCCTACTTCCCCAAGTTTAAAACTACCAGAGTCTGTAGAAACTCTTCTGCCTTTCTGCTTTGGCATCCAAAATAGTATTTTAGTATTTTTATTACATATCATTCTCTTTATTTAAAGTCAAGTGATTTAATCCATACTGGGGGCCCAGAAATCTATTCGTAGAACAATGTAGTAAATGATTAGAGCTATGAGTCCTGTGGGTTCTGTGGCTACATCACTAATGCAGCATGAAGAAACAATTGTAGACACTGCAAAGAATGCAGACAACTCTGACCAAAAACATTTATTTACAGACTAGATTTGACTCATGACCTATCATTTGCTAACCCAAAGTTGTGCCATTACTATAGGTTTTTAAACACACTTGGAACTTATTGCTAAAAATCAACAACAAACCTTTTCCCTAAACTCAAACTCTCTCCCATTTCATTCTTGTCTTTCCTCCTTTTGTTAGAGAACTATCCAAAAAGAATATACCTCACTCTATTTTCCATCAATCACTCAGCTCAAGACAGTCTGTGAACACAGCCTGCCAATCATTTGAAACCATTCTTGGTAAGCTTGCCATTAACCTCATTACTACCACCTTGATAACTTTTTGATTCTGTGCCTTACTTTAATATTTCAGTGATGTTAAACTCTAGGCGTTTTCTTTTTGGTTACTTTTTCAGGGTTCTCTTCTTTAGACTTTTCAATATAAGATAGTTTCTTCCAACATCTTTTTGTAAGTTTAAATATTTTCTGCCTGTGTAGAATAGTGGTTTTCCTTATGGGAGAATCATCACTCTTTCATCATATACCACTAAATTTCTCTATCAACTAGCTATCTATCATCTATACCTATCATCTATAGATATCTAGATCTAGATCTAGATCACTACTATATTTATTTAAATATCAGAACAATTACTATTAATTTACTAGATATGCATAGGATATTTCTATAATTTCCTAGATATTACATATGCATATACCAAATTTCCAGTCAGTATCTGAGTTCTAATATCTAAGATATCCTTAAACCCATTTCTAAAAATGATCTAAAAATGCTTATTTTTCAAATCTGTTATTTCCGTATTTGTCTTTTGAATGAGGCTATTCATTAAAAGAAATTAGAATCACAGGGACCACACTTGATAGTATTCTTGCTTTAATCATAAAGCCTCTTTGATTTCCACTCTCAAAAAGTTTCTCAAATTCACCATGCGTCTCCTCCATTATCAAAACCATGTTCTTTCGTTCCTTAAACTCTTATCAACTGTTCCATTGCATTTTCTTTCTAAGCTACACACTATGTACCTTGAAAATCAGTGTCATCAAATTCCTCCTAGTTTGTGCAAGGTATTTTAGTGGGGTACTGTTGCAAAAGCTTATTTCCAGTTATAGTTAAAATGATTGTTTTGTGCAGTGTTTTTAAAATGGCTGCCTAGGTCTTAACATTTTGTATTGTCAGCAGGTGATGGATTTCTGTGGGAACTGCTTGATTCCTCATGATCTGCACGTGTTATCAATAGAACACATGAGGAACTTAGGAATCAATAAAAACCCCTGAGGTGAGACACTCAGAGTTCCATTAACCAGTATGGATCTTGCCGTGAAAGGTGTTTCTCTCTGTTGAGGTCTGCCTGGGTTTATATCTATGGAAATGCCCCCATGTATTCCTTGGTGAGCCAATGCAGTTGGTGTACAACGACAGGATCCCTTGATCATAGAATGAGAGCTATAACCATCAGCATAATCCAAAGAACTCTGAATAAATGCCCACTCTTACTCCTCTTCGCCTTCTCTCAGGGCTCCATTAAAGAAGTCCTTGTCTTTGCTTCCTTTATTATCTCCTTCTGATTTGTTTTCTTCCAGTTACCACATCTTCTGTAAGCACAGATGTACTCAACTCTTCATAATTAATCTGTATCCCCAAACCACCTTTAAAATTCCCATGAGGTCAAGATGATACGCAAACATGGTGAGATAGCGATCCCTTTAATATCTTCCATTCCTACTTGAGTTCAACCCACGCACACAAAGATAGCATGGGTACCTTAACTTCAGTAACTTACTACCTGTCTTGACTCAGTAGGAGCTTCAAATCCTGAGAGAGGGGAAAGAACAGTCTTATAATTTTGCTCCTTTTCCATTACTGTCTACCTTTTAAGTATAGAGTCTCTTTGAAGAGGATTTTATAAAAATTATCTTGAAGGACTGTGTTCATTAAGGGTTAAACAATTGTCTTTAGGTTCCACTGACTTTTATTGTGGACATTTTTAACACATATACAAATATATACCTTCACATAACTTTTATTAACGTTTTCTAGATAATATGTATATATTTTTAGCATACAAATTAATATAAGAAAATTGAAATACTGCCTTTCATTGACTTTACTGAAGGTATTTTCTATGCCAGTGAGCACTCACATAGATAGAATGTTAGTGTATAATACTAACTTATTGTATTGAAGTTCTAATTGCTTTTCTTAGTTATTTAGGATAAACAAACGAGGTAATCTGACTTGGGTCTATCTCAATGTATTTAGAGATTTACAATGTATAGTACAATTGACAATGAATATTCTATCTTACTTCTGCATTTTAATGTTTTTGTTTGAGGGTGATCTTTTTCAGTGATAATCAAATATATCTCCTGTTCTTCTGACATTTACCATTCTGACATTTACCATCGCTAATGATGTACATAATCTCTACTATTTGTATGAAATCTTTATTTTCTAATTATTGTATTATATATTAACTTTCATTGCTTATTTGTAATTTTATGGGCTTTCATAGATTGTACAATATTTCATTAATCTTTTAGCTTTTATAAACAGCTGAATTGTTTCTCTCAGAATAACATTCATTTTATATTATTATAAATAGTATTTTAATTGTATAATCACACATGTATTTTCTTACAGATTATTTTAAAATTTATTTTATCACTGTCTTTGTTGCATTATATGGAGGTTCTCCCTAAAAAATATTAAATAGATATCCATTTTACTTTAATTTAACAGATTCATGATGAGTTTCTTTAAATCATTATTTTTCCATGTAAATCATTAACACAATTCTGTTTACATTGTCAAATATTTCCCTTAGGTCTCCAAACTGCTTTTCTGTTGAACCTCATTTCTGATGTTTTGTTAGTAGCTTTGAATATTTTAAGTAGTTATTTATACGCATATATTAACATATATATCTGACATGCCATATTTATTGGCTATGTATATGTCTACCTATATGTCTGTAGCCTTTATGCAAATATTTATTGGAAAGCAATTACTTTTTTATTAAACTTTTTACTTTATTGTGATTTTTCCATGCTGATAGTCAATATAGTGGATAAAATTAGGTTCATTTTTCTTATTTGAAAAATTTGGCTATTTTAATGAAATCTCTGTATTGAATTATAAAATGATAAATTATGGCACACAATGATATGATTTTTAGTTCCATCATGATGTTTTTCAAATCCTCTCAAGATAATCGAGAAAAACATTTGCTAGCAATAAATCATTGTGCATATTCCATTGTGTAATAACCCAAATAATTTCTGTGGATATATAAAAATAGTTTTCTTTATGAATAGCATTATTTTTGCTATATAAATTTCAATTCTACGTATCTATATCGATTTAGATTTAGTTCATACAGTATGCTTCATACTTTCCCATAACAGTGAATAAAGATGTAACCTTGGTTCTAATGTGTGAAAATGGTTTCCTATATGCCATAGAGGATTTGAAGTTACTGAGATGTGTAAACTGAAGAAGTATGAAATCAATAATAAGTCATCCTTGATATTATTTATTGAAATTGCCTTTTTTAGAACAATGTAGATTGAAATAATACATTTCAAATTCTGTGTCTGTTGTCTAATGTATGATAAAATTTCTGCTTATGTGAATTATTGTTCATGAGTAAAATATATATTAAATCTAAAATGTTGTATATAGCGAAAAAAATCAGTTAAAATTATACTTGTAATTATCCTATGTTTTTGAACCCTAATATATTCTAATAATTATCTGTACTCTTCTGCTTTATAATCTATTCTCTGTATGTTTGTACTATTTTAGTTTATGATGTGCCTATTACAACCATAAATGTAATATACCAAATATTAACTACAATTGTCTTCCAAATTATTCTATTTGGATTAATAAATAATGAAATAATTATTTTGTCTATTATTTACTGACCCATACACAACACTAGATTCATATCCAGTTTTTAAAATTTCATTAATCAAAGTGTTGAAGGCCCGTTGGTTAATTTTAAGGCCTGATATGCTCAGCAACATCCCCTTCAACTTCCACAGTAATGTTGAGGAGGAAAAACATTATGTGGATAATTTGGGTTAAGAACACAGAACATTCACAATGATGAATGTGCTTAAAAGTACATTCCTTCTGTAGGAGGAAGCAATTAGCCGATCTGGCGACTGTTCCCAATTGAAGGTGTTCTTAAGCATCTCTGAATTGAGGAAAGGAAGTATCCTTTTCCTCTTTAGTGTACTTTATTGAACTTCTTCTGGTTGTTTTAATATCTGAGGTAGTATAAAGAAGAACTTTAAAATACCTTGCGAGTTTAAGATAAATTATTGGGAGGTACTTTGTTTAAATCTGAGCACATCTTGTCATCCTGTCTAGGCACCCATCCATGCATTGACACGCAAGAAAGGTAGGTATCATAAATGGTGCATGAAGCAGCTATTGCCAATAAATAGGAATTATTATTTTATCTCTGGAAACCTAGAGCTTGCAAAGTGTTTTTTTTTTTTCTTTTTCTTTGCATTGCACTGAGCAATGATGATAGCTTTTGCTGGAGAGCTTCAGTTGTCATTTGGTAGTATTGACTGTCTTTGGATTAAAGTAGAGAGCACAGCTTTAGTCAGTCACTTGCTGCCTATTATAGTTTACCAAGCACAGTACTGTGATCAAAAACAGTGTCAGAACTAGGCAGTTGTTAGAGTTTCTTCTAAATTCTTTGTTCCTATGTCACATTGTGCATTGTGCACAATGCATTGTCTCTGTGCATTGCAGAGACAAGAGTAGCATCTGGCATAACTGGGCAGGCTCAGGTAAGTGTGTAGAAAACCAAGAACAGAAAGATGTTTTTTCAAGAATGTATGGAGGCTCTCAGCCTTTCTCCTACCTATTATGAAATAATGCACCTAGTAAAAGGTTTCTTAGCCTCAACAGTTCAGTCTCTATAACTGATTATAGTGGGTTGCATCTAAGTATTTTATAAGCCACACCCCTGGCCTCCATCCACAGGGACTACATCTACCCCTACCCTTCAATAATGGTAACCAACAGTGCTTCAAACACTTGCAGGATGTGCCCCACCCCCATGGAAGCTCAAATGAACACCACTGTAGTACATAGAATTTGTTTTCATCAAAACAAAAAAGACTGCTTGCAGTTAAGGAGGGATCATCACAACCCAGAAACCATGAGTTGAATGATATTTCTAAGGACAGACGTATAATCTATACATAGATCGGCAGCTACTTCTTAAGTAGACTCAGACTCATTTCAAAAGCTGGGGATTTATGTGTGAGACATTTTTTTTAAATGGCATTGAGATTTTAGTTACAGGGAATGGAGAGATGACCCAACACTTAATAACACTTGCTACTTTTACAGAGGACCTTGGTTTGGTTCCCAGCATTCATAAAGAGTAACACAATTTCTTCCTTCAGCTGCAGGGGATTGACTGCCCTCTTCCAGCCTTCTTGGCCATTGCCCTCATATTCAAAAACCCTCAAATATACAAATAATTAAAAATTGAAAAAATATTTTGAGAGACTTTGAATGTATAAATAATATACTTCAATAGTCGGACCATCAATTTTCTATGAATTTAAAACAATGCTATTTACATTTTAGTAAGAAATGAGAATAAGAGAGTTTGTTGACTCAATAATGACACTGATTGCAATGCTCGTGTCCCTGTGAGTTTAGGGCTCTGCCTTTGTTCATTTGACTAGTCTACAAAATAAAGAGGCAGGAACCTATGAGTGTGCCTCCACTCAGTTCTGTGTTCGATGTTTTGCAATGGAAAGCAAGTAGAGATCCATAAAGCAATAAATGGTTTTGAATGCACTGAATTAGACTGTGCAAGATCAAACTAGCCTCCAGGAAAAAAAAGTGGAATCTGGCATACACTTCTGTAATTTTCTTCACTCTCTAAGAAGACAGTTTTTCAGAGGATATGGTCTATTGGAGGAAGCAATTTTCACGGATGGTAGAATTTTCTCCTATTATATGGGAAGATATGGTTAAAGTCTTGATGAAAGATTTCTTCCAATTGAATTTGAGGCTCACAGGTAATGATATCTGGACAAATTTGAACAAATGCCATAGAGTGACACGGAGAGGCTAAAATTAAAAAGAAAAATCATATTTTTCTTCTCTCTCTAGAAATACATTGAATGAAGTCTAAATGATCTGGGCTCAAGCAATTACATTGCCACTTTAAGCTGTGGAGTCATGGGCAGACTCTGTAGCCAATGCCAACTTGATCTATTAAAAATTGTCTCCTCCTTATAAAATAATGATTTTCTTTGTACTCCATGGAGTGATACAAAGATTCTAGGCGGTACAAACCATTATGCAGTCAGTCTCTGTGTGTAGCGAGTGTTCTTAGGTAATAGTAGATATTTCTGTCACATTATTCTGCAAGGTCCACCCCCCCAAACATCACTTCTTTTTGGTGATGTTTGTCACTGTAACTCACCAATTTAGGCCAAGTTAAGACATGTCCTATGATTTTTTAATGTGTAAATATGTAAGATCATATATACAAATCATTCCATACATACATATTCACCTAATTCCATGATGTAAAATAGGAATGCATGTATATATGAATATCTATGTGTACTGTATTAAAATCACTTATATATGTACATGGACTATTAGAATTTTTATGTTATATATTATGAATGATAAGGCATGTATGCATATGTAGGATACAAATGTGTATGTATGCTAAATATAACTAATATACTAGATATATAATGTATAACGTATATATGTATATATACATACATATTGGAACATATATGGATGTAGATGAAGATTTAGTCTCAAGATAGTTGCCCTGTTGAATTCTTCAAGGTAGTGAAAAGTGTGAAATAGTAAGATGTGGAATAAAAGCCTGACTGGAGACTCTGGAACCATGAAGGCACATCTGGTGCTTCAAGGAAAATGTGCAGCAGAGAATGAATCTATTAGAAAATACCCATGTCAGTACCTTAACTTAAGTGTTAGTAAGCTGAGGCTGAACTCCTAACATAGTAGAAAATTGTTAATGATATCAGATAAAAAGCAGAAACATAAACAGTTCTGAGAAACCAGAAGTTAACTCTGAGAAATCAAGACAATTGAAAAATGTCATTCAGTTCTATCTTCCATGAAAACAAGGCCACAAGTCACATCTGCCATGAGAGGTGTGATACTGAAAACACTAAGCATATTCTCAGTCCAAGAATCTCACAAGGTTAATTTCCAGTGAATTTAGTAATTTAGATATAATTAATAACTGACTTAATAGGCATGAACCACCAAAAAGTTCTGGAGAGTTCCCTATATATTGAAGGATCCTATATCTCTTATGTATGTATATATAATTCTTTCCACACATAAAAATATCAAAACAGGTCAAATCACTGGTAAATTTTACCAAACAGGAGGAAATAATACATATTATTCATGAAATGAACAAAATTGGAGAGAAAATTGAAGAAGAAGGAACATATCCCGACCTATTCAAAAGGCAAGACTGAATTCACATCAAAAGAAGACAAATTCAAGGAAAGAAAATTGGAAGCAAATATACCCTATGTATATTAATGCAAAGTTATGTATACATTTTAGCAAACATGCTCCAAAATATGTAATCACGATGAAGAGAGGGTTATCTGTGCAGTAACTGGTTGGGAGCACATCATCAACTCAATGCATGGAAATCATCATGTAATTGGCATCTAATCACCTCAGCATATGGAGATTAAGCAATTGACATCATCCATATATTTTCCATTAAAAAAAAAAACTGTCATGCAAATAGGATAAAAGGAAACTTCCTTAACTTGACAGGAAATTTGTGGGAAAAGTGATTACTGATGACACATCAGGGAACAGTGAGTAGTTCTGTGTAACAACAGGAGCAGATGCACATGCCCATGCTCAGCACTCTCTTTGCTGTAAAGAGACAATTTAGCCAATTGAAGAAAATAAAAAACAGGGATAAAATAAATCTGGATTAGATGAGAAAGGTCAAAATCCTTTTATGCCCTGATTGCAATCTAGGAAATTAAAAGAAAATAAAGCAATATATTAAAGTACCCACTAAAATTAGTGAGGTTAGTAAGTTTAGAACTTACAAACATTTATAAAATAAAACAATTGTGTTTTTGTATTAAGACCAATCAAAACAAATATAAAACTGTCATTTATGATATCACAGAAACCAGGAAACACTTAGTGATAAATCCGACAAAATTATCTAAGACTTATGCTCAAAGCCACAAAAAACAGCAGAGATAGATTAATAGAGTGTCACTTGAATTGGAATATTTCAAGATATCAGCTCTCCCTGCCTGTTCTATATATCCAGTAAGATCTGAACTGAAATACTCTCAGACTTACTTTGTAGAAATAGACATGTTTTAAAATTTTAAAATTCATACCAAACTACAAATGACCAAGAATAACCATGCTCAATATTGAGGACCTGTGGGCTGAGGGACCACTAGTATGATTGACAGATCATAATATGAAAAGTGAGATTTTTACAGCGTCGAGGAAGATAAGGTTGAGTTTGTAGCTGATGGTTAAGCAGTAGATGGTCAAGGAATTTTAAGACAAAAACACAAAGAAAGGCTTACAAGGTGATGTCTGTGCCTTACTTTTGATGTTATTGCTGTTGTTAATTTAATGTAATTTTTTTCTCTTATAGATTTTTGTCTCATCAAGCAGAATTGTGGTAGGTCTCTGTGGTCCCCATTACATGTGACAAAAGCCACAGACTTTAGCTGAAAAGTTATTTTTATATTTCACATTATTAAGAAAACTCCTTATTTCATGAGAATTATATAAGAAGCAAATAATAAAGATTACTGCATAGCTATGACCTATTTGTGGAGATGATTTGCAAAAACCCATTAGCAAAGCAGAGCTATGAAGTTTCTTAACTTTCAATCAACATTAATTTACTATTAAATTATTTACCAGATATAGAAATGGTATGCCTATCTCAAAGGTTCTCATGATTATCTGTGACTGAAGTGTTACAAAACTGCTACAAAAGTGTTGTAATCAATAACCTCAATGAAATCTGGTTAGTGCTGTTTTGTTTGCTGTCTTTATTAACACAATTAATTATAATTATTTGTAAACCTTTACATTAATTATGTATCCTTATATATAAAAACTGACAGATATTATGTCTATAATTCTTCCTATATTATAGCTACTGAGGTAGAATATTTTCTGAGTTGAAAAATGTTAAATACAATAAAAACGACAGGTTTTCTAATCACAGTCATAAAAATCATTCCATTCTTTAAGCTCTCCATTTTTCTTTAATACTGATATCAAGTATATATCTTATGCACGCCACACACACGTGTGTACACATACACACATACCACCACCACCACCACCACTGAAAACACAACCACCACTACCACTACCACCACTACCACTACCACCAACACCAACACCAACACCAACAAATCCTTATTTCTTCATTTTGCTTTCCACAACAAATACTTATCCTTGCTTCAAAAATTACTGCAAGATGCATTCACTGGCTTTAGTTTCTAATTTCTAACTACTGGTTAGCACATTGTGTGTTTAATTTTTCTGAAGCTGTATCTTCTACTAAAGCATATTTTGTAATGTTAGTTATATAAATCATTCAAATTTTCCTTTTTAAAGTTTTCCTTTTTGTTGTATAGTAAAAGCATATAAGATCCTAATACTGTTTCTGATTATAGCTTTAGTTTTAATCCATAAATTCTGATGGGTATATTTCTTATCAGTAAGTGTTTCAAAATAAATTTCATTCACTGTTTGGCTTTCTATTTAGGAACTAGATTTATGAAGGACAACTATTATTTGGCTTTTAGATTCTGATATATAAATCTTTAAAAATAGTTCCTGTTAATTTACAGCTTTATCACATTATTTACTTTTGGTGCAACAAAGAGAATTTGTCTTTGTAGATGAAAGCAAAACAAATTATAGTGTTGTTAGATTTGAGTGTAAAATGTATTATTTATTTCAATGGCACAATTTTTGATAAATTACCCCTTCATATATTTAAATTGTATAATTTCTGCTTGTTCATTGTTTATCGATCTATTGTGAAACTGAAGGTCATTCATTTCTTCTTTCTTTTCATGAATACATCTATGTGTGCACAGTGTTACTTTATGATCTACAAATTATAACATTACAAATATTTGTATGTGAGATGGCTCAGTTATGAGCACTTACTGCTCTTGCAGAGGACTGGAGCCTGGTTCTGAGCGCTTACATTGGTGGCTCACACCTGCTTGTAAGTCCAGCTCTAAGCTTTTTAACTCCCTCTTCTGACCTCTGAGGGCAACTACACACATGTGCACCACAAACACCATGTCAAATATATATATATAACAACTATGTACTTCTTTCAAGAAATAGGAAATAGAAGTCAGTAGATATATCTTGCATAGGAAAATGATTGTTACCTAAGTTCTACTCAATTGAATGTTATATATTTTCCAAGCATAACTAAAATTAAAAATTTTCCAAGCATAATTAAAAATTGTATATATTATATTATTATGTATAATAATACACATTAATAACACACCATTAATTATTATATCAATATATCTATATATATAGCTATAATATATTATATTCTATATTATATATAATATAATATATAGTTATAATAATATATATTATATATATATTTGTACATATGTATATGATCTAAGGAAGTTTTGTTCTACTAAGAGAAGTGAATATCCCTGTAAAGTAAATAGACTTGTATATGACTAACTTGTATTTTATCCTAATAATTTGAACTTAATCTTTTATACTTGACAAATTTTCATGTTTTGTAATATAATCATGTTTTATGCCTTCATTTTCCCCTTTCTTTCATTTTCCCTAAAATTTTGCATAGTGTTTGAGTAATGTTTTTCAAACACATTTCAGAAAGCATATGTCTTATTTTATGTTCCTAAAAAACATCACCCTTTTATTTATATAGGGAACTTTTTAAAAACTTAATTATATGAGTGAAACTGAAGAAATGAAATTTTATCTTTACCTAAGATAAGAAGTTGATATAGTTTTACTTCTTTCATGACTTTATGGCTATATAAGCAATGATTACATCCTACTACTTATATTGAACTTATTTTCTTTGGTATCCTATACTGTTACATCATAGGAATTATTTACTTTACTGCATGATATGGAATTTAAGTTTTATTATATTGAAATCAGGCTATTTAAAATTTATAGGAATGATAGTATTTGCAAAATATAAAGTAGTTTTACAATTCACAGCATCTCCAATTTCTGTTCATCTTCGTTTGTATCCTTTCCCTCCTGTCTGTACCCTGAGTTCATTCTTCCCCTTCTCATTCACTGAGTATGTATTTCATCAATGCCTTTGTTTCCCCTTCACTTTTTGTGCGATTATTTTTAAACGTTTCCTTCCTCACTTAGTTTTTACTTTTGCATTCTGATAATTATTTCATTTTAATTCTCCAGTGTCACTTTAATTTCAAACAACTTGTTTTCCTCTGTATCTCCTCAAATGCAGAACATTTTTTGCTCTTGGATTATCATCACATAATTCACACACAAGGATACTTTCTTTGACAAGAACAAATGGATCTCTTTCCTCAGCAGGTGTCACATGACAATTCTCATGAGGATTCTGTTGCTTTTCTTTAAGCTATCAGTAATATTTGTTAGCATGTTCACATTTGTCCACACCATGTTTGCAAATACACAGAGCATCAGGGATGACTACTGCATCTTCCTTTCAGGTTGTGGAATTCCTTTTTTCTGTCTGCAGCAGCTGTTAAAGTTGATTAGAGACAGGTGCGGGCTCTGTTTAAATTTCCAGTTGACGTTCTGACTGGATGCTCTTTATTATAATTAGGATCAGACTCCCAGGTCTTCTTGTATCCTGCTCCCCCATACTTTCTTATACTTGGCCTGGTATTCCTCTATGGTGTAGCAAGACAGGATGGAAAATGACCAACTTATAGTCTGAGTTGCCATCACCCACATTCTCACAATAACAAAAGTATGCTCTGACATGGATTTTCTTTCTCTGCTCTGAACCTTCTGCAGTCCAATGCTTTCATTCTTGTCTGTATGTGACTTCATTTACTAGCAGGTTTCAAGTCTCTGTAGAGATGCATTTCTTTCCTGTGCTCTATTTTTTAATGTTTTGAAGTATTTTGATTTCAATGTGAACACTATACTCAAACATATAATGTATTATCAGTGCCTGCTTTCATTGTTTTATCACACAAATTCTCAGTTTTTAGCTCATACTGTTCTCTCTCATCTTGTCAGTTACTTAATCTTCAGTAAAGTGTTTAAATAACAGAGGCTTAAATAACGCAACTTCTGGATCTTCCTAGGCATGGATCTTGCTCTCAGCTCCCTTCATAATACCAAGCTAGCAAAGCTAAGTCCAAAGTTCTTTTTAAACACATTTCTATTCCACTTCTATAATTGGGTTTTGTAGACTTGTACTATGTGAAAATGATAAGATATCTGAGAGTTTTCTTTGTGGTCTTGTGCCTAGGTTCTGAGGGAAATAGTGGAGAGTAAGCGGGATTACATGCTTGTCTGGCTGCTTTTAGGGATCACTCTTTCAGAATGTAAATTATATTTATTTAAGATAAACTTGATTGGAACTATTATGGGCTGGCTATGTTATCTAATGCTTTCAGAAAGACATCCACTACCAGTGAAATTATTGTTTTTCCTTGTTCTTGTGTTTCTTCCTATTTAAAACTCTTCATCCAGATTTGTTTTGGTGAATATTTCGAGGAAGCTATAGCAGGTACAATTGGTTCTATGCCATGGTAGATTTGCAGAAGGGCCAGAGATAGACTATTTACACCTACATATATCTTAGTTAGCTGTTATGAGTTCCATTCCTCTGATCTACACTGGTCAAATTAATGTATTATGATAGATATCACATATTCTATTATAAAATGTGTTTATGTACCAATTTAAGAAATTCAGGTTTGCAACACCTACATCTAAAATTCAGAATACAGTACAGTACAGTACATCTAAAATTCAGAATAAACTGTTTCACAAGAGAGAGATCGATTCTCTTGAACACATATTATATTTTCTATAAGCTTTTAACTTTCCAGTATTTTTTCACTTTTTCCTGTTAATAAAAATAGATTATTTTCTCATATAATATATCCTGATTATAGTTTCCTCTCTCTCTACTCCTCCTAGGTCCTCCTCATCACCCCTCCAGATCTACTCCCTGTCTTTCTCTCATTAGAAAAAGATTTAACTCTCTTTTCAGTACCAAGAATTACAAGGCAGAATTGAAGACTTCACATTTATCATGACGATACATTTGTCTACAATGCTTTCTTTAAAATACTAAATTATTTAATCCTCTTCTGAAACTATGATAATTATTTCTCAAGCAGTATAGTCTGCATTTTCAAAAGCAAGGAAATTCTTAAAGATGCCTGCACTTTGTAAACCCTAATTTTTCCTTTAGTTATTTGTTAAAATGATGGATTGCAGTTCTGGTCTTAGTTGGAAGACAGGAATGTTGCTAAAACCCAGGAACTGGAGGCTAGTCTGGGCAGCATGGTAGATATGTTGTAAACAAATAATAAATAAAATTACTTTATTTTAAACAAGCTATTCTTAGTTATTGGCCTGTTGGTTTGTACAGCCACAAGTGATATTCTATTAGAAAAGTTTGCTCATATTATAATTATCAAAAAAATAGGTCTAGCAACCACAATAAGGCTCACTTCTAAGAAAAAGCTATAAATATTATGTTACAATTGCTTATAATTGAAAAATTGAAAGACTACCTATGGAAATCCAGCAGTCCTATCTGCTCCCAAAGTGTAATATTTTCACATGCTCAGGGGGAATGTAGCATCCTAGAAAAAAGGCAATTTTGAAGATAAGTATCACAGACTGCTACTGAAAAATTGAGATAGCAGGAGACCATCTGACCATCTTTGATGTGTTGCTTATTCATGACCCTGTTAGAATAGTAAGGCTTATATAACATTGTTTTTATTGTATATTGTAGAGAGACAAGTTGATAAGGTTATTAAAGTCCTTCATCTCATACGAAATCGCTCAGTGCTTGATGTAAGATCCTTCCTAGAACAAGGTTCTAGGAAAAGATTTTAAGTGAATAAATAAAAAAGAAGTTTCAACTCAGTTCTGTTCACTACTGAAATTGATCAGGCTATAGTGTTAGAAATTCATCCTCGTCTTCTTTTTCTTTGTACTAAGTAACAACTTCTCATATTGTTAGTTTGTATTCAAATGTCTCACTTCAAAATTTCATTAAAGTTTCAATATGATCTTTTTCCTTTCATTTGATTTCATTTTCGTTTACTTAATTAATTTTTTAAAGGTAAGATTTTATTTTACAGCCCAGGCTGGGCTCCCACTTATGATATAACTCAGTCTGGCTTGTAACTCACAGTGATCCTCCTGCCTCAGCCTCTTGAGTGCGAGGATTACAATTGTATACCACTATGCTCAGCACTCCATTTATTATAAAGCTCTTGTTAGCTGACTGACAAACACAGATGAAATGAAAATATAAAAATCTGATATGGTTTAAAATAGCAGAAATGCATGGGTATCTAATTTTGCATCCTTTCTGCCTTCTCTAATGACCATTTTTCATCCATACAAGAGGAGGTCCTGTTTTCCTGTGTGTATGTGTGTGTGTGGTGTGGTGTGTTTTGAATAATTTCCTTGATATTTTCATAATTTTAGCTGAGCAAATTTTTCATCTCTACGGTTAATTCACTTTTAGATCCTTAACTTTCTTGTAACTACTCACAAAGATTTTGCTTTCGATATTTCCATATTAGATCCTTTATTCTTGACATAGGGCAAAAGCACTGTTGCTGACTTTTGGCCTGGAAGTTGTAGTCATGCTCCTGGAATGAGGTGACACTTTACAGTGGCTTCTACATGTGCTTCCCTGATAATCAGAGATGTTGAGCATATCTTTTAGATGTGTGGTGGCAACCTGTGTATCTTCCTTAAGTTTGGTGCTATTTTTAATTTCTTTATTTGTGATATTTTTGTTATTGAAACCATGGGGTTCCTTACATGTTCTACATACTAATCACTTTGTCAAACAGATTGCAAGCATGTTCTGTTCTAACACTGCCTGTTGCTTTCTTTGTTGAACCTGTGTGCTGTATGTGACCTTGTCTGTCTCATCCTCTGCTATTTTTTGTGCTTTGGGGTTTTGTGCAACACAAGCTTCACTGTCTCTAGTGTTTGGGGCATTTCCACTGTTTTGTTCTGGTAGTTTCATAAATGCAAGTGTGATGCTTTAATATTCTATTCATTTCAAGTTAATTTCCATACCATGTGAAATGGAGGGATCATATGTGTTTCTTCTGCAAGTGAAGATCCAATTTCTCAGCAGCAATTATTGAGGCAATTGTCCTTTCTCTGCAAAGCCTTCTTATCACCTTTGTTGATGGTGAGTTATCAATGGTTCTCTGCTCTGCTCTGTCGATGTAAGTGTCCATGTGTATGCCAATGTCATGGTCCAATCACTACAATCTATTGTACATTTTGGTAATGGGTATCACAATGCTTTGTATTTTACTAAAGGTGACAAGATGACATCTACTACTCAGCTTTTTTTTCACACATATTTTAGAGTTGCTTATTTCTACTTTGAAGATTTCTTTAGTGTTTTGATAACAATTCCATTAAATCCTAAATTAACTTGGGCAGCAAAAATTTAAATATGCATTCTTCCAATTCATCAACAAAGGTGACTTTCAGGATTGATTGATGCACCCCACCCCTCTCTCAATGTGTGTGTGTGTGTGTGTGTGTGTGTGTGTGTGTGTGTGTGTATGTTTTCAAATTTGTTTTATCAGTATTTTGTAACTTTCACCTTAGAGGATTTTCATACTTTTAGCTAATTTATTCTTAGGTATTAATTTCTGTACATATTCCAAATGAAGTTTGTTTTCAACTTTCTGTTTTAGATCACTTCGTCTTTAGTTACTGCTGATATATTCCAGTGAAGCTGGCTCTATAAGTTCTTGAAAATGGGCAGAATTTCTTTATTAGGTCTAGTACATTTTCATGACATATTGTGATTACTTTTTAATTTTATTCCTGAAAGATTTATTTTAGTTTCATTTATGTTTATATGACCTCATATGTATATGTACTAAGGATACAGGCACATGTAAATTGCCTTACATGGGTGCTGGGAATTAATCTTAGGTCTGCTAGAAAAGTAGCACATGTTTTTATCCACTAAGCCAATGCTCCTGCTGTCATTTGAATCATTTCTTTTGATATATAAGATCATGTTGTTTTCAGCAGTAGTAATTAAACTGGCTTCAATTTGAATTCCTCTTGTTTCATTGTCTGATCTGACTGTTTAGGTTTTCAGCACTATTTTGAATTTCAGTGCCTTAAGCGAACATCCTTGCTGTTTCAAGTTTTATACAAAGTACTCTGACTTCTTCCCCATTCAGAATAACACCTGATGTTTTCTTATTACTTATAGACAAATGAACTTATATTAAGACTCTGCAGATGAATTATTGTGTAATTATTCTTGATATATATGTGTGAGAACCCAAATTCAAATCTCCACCCTTGAAAAGCCAGGCATGGATTTATATGCCTGCAACCACAGCAATGCTGAGGGGGCGGGGGAACAGAAACACATGTGTTTACAGAGCTTGGTTGTCAACCAGATATATCCAGAGAGCTTGCTCATTAACCAGAACAGTTAAAGAGGCAAGCTTCTGGTTCAGTGAGGAGTCTTCTCTTAAGATTTGGTGAGCCATTGAAAAGTATTTCTAAGCTACTTGCTCTGGCTTCTGCATAGCTCTATGTGCATACATGTACTCATATATTCACATGCATGCACGCCCCCAGACACAAAATAAGTGTTAGTTGGGTTATATTATTTTACACCTAATTTCTTTATTATTTTTACCATAAAAAGTTGTTGGATTTTACGAAATGCCTTTTCTGCATATATGGCAATCCTGTGGTGCTTGTTTTTTGTTCTGTTTTCATGATGCATTATGTTATTGATATTATTGATTTTAAACCATCATGTGTACCATTTGATTTTGGTGAATAATCTTTACATGGATGTAAGTTAGGCTCATAACCATTGTGTTGAGGATTTGGGCTTCAATATTAATCAAAGACATTGGTGTCTTGTTAGTATCATCTGGACTGTATATAAAGTAACACTGGCTTTGCATAATGAGATTGGAATACCCTTCCTATTGTGTTTTACATTTAAGAATAATTGGTGGTAGTTCTTTAAATGTTTAGCAAAAGTCAACATTGAATCTTTCTTGTCTGAACCTGAACCTTTTTATTTTTTTTCATGAGACATTTTATTACTTCAATCCCATTACATGTTATTGGGCTGTTAAGACTTTCTATTTCTTCATGATTAAATATTAGTGAGGTAAATGTGTCTGGGAAATGGTCCATGTCTTCTGGTTTATCAAATTTGTTTGTGTATTGTGTGGATTAATCTCTGATAACCTTTGCTTTTCTGGTATATCAGTTCTAATTTCTCCTTTGTTCTGGTTTCTGATCTTATTTAAGACTTTTTTTTTTTCTTTTAGTCAAGCAAAGAGTTTGTTATTTATTTTGTTTTTCTTCTAGAGGAATCAGTTCTTCATACCATTAATGATTTAAATGTTTTCTCCATGTTTCTTTCATTAATATCCACATTTTTTCCCTTTTAGTAACTTTTTCTTTTCTTTCTTTTCTTTCTTTCTTTTTTCTTTTTTTTATTTTTGTAGTTCCCTTCAGATGTGCCATAGGTTATTCATCTGAGATCTTTCTGCTTTTTATGTACATGCTGATTAAAAAGTAATATTTGTTTTAATGTAATTAAGTAGATTCCAAATATTTCTTGTTGGTAATTCTTAGTCTTGTTCTAAGTTTTCTGAAAACATAATTATCATAAGTTTAGTTTCATAAAATTCTGTTGAGTCTTGTTTTGTGGACTGACATGTCATCCTGAGAAGATTCCATGGACAGTCTTTGTGTGGAGTCTTTTGAAGATAATCTCTCACGTTTGGGGTACAATTTAGTTTTGTGTCTTTTTAAAGCCTGATTGAATGATACATCCACTGACAAAAACAGGATGCTAAGATTTGGCACCATTTGCATTGAGCATGGTCTGGCTCTCACTGTGAGTTTCCTAAGCTTGTGTTTTGTGTTTTAGCATGTCAAAATGAAGCACATAAGCAGCTACTCCTGCTTTGTATTTTGGATTCTATTGCTACAAAATATCTTATCCCTTCTTTTACTCTCCTCCTTTGTGAATACTTAGAGAAAATGTGAATTTCTTACATTGCACAGTTGTCATACATTCAGTTGCAGTTGTCATACACCCAGTCATTTTGACTCAGTGTGAGAACTAAATTTATTGTTATTCAAGAGGCAAGGACTTAACTACAGACTTCTTAAAAAATTGTATGTGCAGTTTGTCTGCTTGTGTGTGCAAGTGCCCACAGGGACCAGAAGAGGACATAAGATCCCTGGAACTGGGGTTACAGATGATTTGTATGCTGCCTGAAATAGGTGCTGGTAATACAGTTCATGCCTCATGGAAGAACAGCAAGCACACTTAACCACTGAACCATCTCCTCAGTCCCTAACTACAGACATTTCTGACTTGACACCTAGTGGTATCTTAATTGCTAATTGTTTCAGTCATTCATTGTCCTCCTGTGATTTAGACATTTACTCCAAAGTGTTTAATTTCTTGTATTGTTGTTGTTTGCTTATTATATATAGTTGATTTTTGGTTACCATGTTATTTAAAATATATTTTAATTATAACAGGTTATTATGAAGTGGCAGAAGCTGAATGTGATGAAACATTCCCACTTGTGTCTCAATAAGCCAAATACTTGCTTTATTAACACTGGCACAGTGCTCCCCAAAGCTTTCCTTCATTCCCATTAAGTCCTCCTTTGGTTCTCTGATAATGCATTTTCCTCTGGCTGATATGGCTATCAATATCCACTACTATACTTTTAATATCAGTGCTGCTTTTTTTGTCTCACTTCAAGGACTTGAGGAGTTCTTTGAGTCAATTCTAACTTTTCATTCAAATTCTTTTTCAGAGTAATTGAACCCATTTCTCTGTTTTTCATGAAAATTTTCCTGATTAATGTTCTTTAAATTATATACTTGACTGTTTTCTTGTATTGAAGACCATGTTGTCAGTGTCTGGTACCTTATTTTGGGGAATAGACCAAGTAATCATGAAAGCTTTTGATGCATGTTAGTTGAAAAGTGCTGTCTGGATTCCAGGATTGGGTATCCAATTCTCTTTGTAATCTGTTTGGGCATGGGGCTGTGTGTTTCAAAAACATATTCGCATGACTTCCTCTTCCTTAACTATTATTGTCACACTCTTTTCCCCCTTTTCTCTGCATATACATACAGAGAGAAGGAAGGGGGCACATTTGTATGTATAAATATAGTTTGCTAACTTCATTTAGTGTTGCTAATATGTAGGTGGTTTTAGCGTAGATCCCTTGACAACAGAGACTTGCCCCTGAAGAGAACTGATTATCCTTTTCTCACTAGTCATAAAATTATTTTACCTTTTCATCTAGGAGTGGTGTCTTGTGAGATTTCTCCATCAAAACAGGGATGTCATCTGCTGTTATCATTGTTTGTACAGTCTTGTTTAGAATCATATTTAGAATCATTTCACCCAAGATCAAAGAAATTTCATTTTTCAGAAGATAGAAACCATTACAAAAATTCACTATTGGTCAAAATTCAGAGAACGACTAACTGACTGTGAGGTGCCCAGCCCCAACTGATACATCTATAACACAACTGCACCTAAGATTCTGGGAAAATCTCAGAAGAGGGTGGAAAGATTGTAACATCCAAAGGAACAAGAAGAGTGCTTCAAAATTGTGTCTATATATGACAGGAAAGCTGAACCCATGAGAAATATTGGAGTTTTAAACAAGCTTTTTCTTTTCAGTGAGTCAGAAGACACTTGCATTATTTCAACACCAAATGATGCCCAAATCCATATTTGATGCAAGTCACTGCTGTATATTGTAAATTCATCAGTTCTAGGTTACTGTATTGCTAAATGTACTAAATGTACTGTGGTTATGTTTAGTAGAGATGAACAAGGAGAATGTCTATATAGGGCTGTCCATCTCCACAGGCCTCTTCTGTAGTCTGTGAAAGCATGGATACCCTCCACATAGACACTAGTATGTGGCTATATACTAGGATTTTCATTCACATACAGACTTTTCCTAGGCTCTTATATCAAAATGCCATCAAGTATCCTCATACTCTGAGGCTACAGCCTACTAAGACTAGGTCAGCAATGGGGTAGGACAAAGAAGTGCACTTTATAATCTGTCTCCCAGTGAAGTTGACACATGACCATTACCATTGTAATTGACCACGGATGATTTATTCCTATGATATATTTATATCACACGGGTGATATAAATGGGTCCAACATAGTTCCTCTCCATGTCTGAAATGTTCTTTTCTGGGGGAGGTCAATAGGCTCTGCCTTCCAGATCCAGCCTGTGCCAGGTGCATATAAGCTTCTATAGTCCAGGTACTGAATTCCAAGATGAAGTTCTCTGCTAGATTTTGTGCCTATACCATGAAATTGTATAACCTTGCTCTTGGTTCTACCATTTGAGTTTGAAGGAGGAGGCAAATTTGTCTTCCTGCTTGGCTAGTGTGAGTGTTGTTGCTCAGATTACACATATTGGCCTGGCCACAGGGGGCATGGGATTCTTCAGCTGCCAGGTTTCATTCCCATAGATCTGGCACTTGGTTTCAAGTGCATGGCCTCTTCCTTGGGAGGCATCTCTAGGTTATTCATATTGGTGGTGGGAACCAGGTGATGAGGACAGTCCTATTTATTCTGATATCCTCAGCTCTTCTTATAGAAATATAAATAAATTATTTCTCTTCTCTCCTAATCCTTCCACTTCCATGTCTTCAGTATGTCCTAAAGGCAACCCTGTCACCTTATCTATAGCTCTTGTGAAGCTTTTGTGTGTGTGGAAAGCTGTTGAAACTGGTATGTCTGTCAGGATGCCTGTGGTAGGCCCTGGTGCCTAAGGGAATGTCTGGGTGATATCCAGTTGCCTCTGTGATATCCATGTACCTGCACGATGTTCATGTGCCTTTGGAATATCCAGGAGCTTGTGAGATCTCTGCTTGTCTGTGGGTTGGCCTGGTGCCTGTATGGTGCCTGGGTGTCTGTGGGATTTCAGGAAGGTTGAGTGAAGTCCTGGTGCCTGTGAAATATTCAGATGCTTCTAGGTCACCCTGGTATCTGTGGGGTGTACAGGTACCCCCAGGAGGCCTTTGTCACTGTAGGATGTCTGGTTGCCAGTGGGAACTCCATGTGCCTGTTAGAAGCACTGGTGCCTGACAGAAAGCCCAAGTGACCACCAGATGACAAGCTGCTTGTGTGATGTCTAGGTTCCTAAGGGATGGCTGGGTGCCTGTGTGATGTCTGGGTTCTTATATAAAATGTGTGCCTGCAGGATGTTAGTGTGCCTATGGGATAGCCAGGTGCCTGTGAGATGCCTTGGCATTTGTGGGTTGGCCCAGTGCCTGCATGATGCCCAGATATCTGTAGGTTTCTCTGGAGTCTGGAGGATGTCCTGGTGCTTCCAGAAATTCCTGGTAAGTATGGGACATCCAGGCTACTGTGGGATGCCCTGGTTCCTACAGGAGGTCCTGGTTCTTGTAGGAGGCCCTGGAGACTGCCACATGACTTGGTGCTTATGAAATGTCTGGGTGCCTTCTGGATGCCTGGGCACTGGTGACCCTACTGCCTGTGGGATGTCCAGTTTCTTGCAGGATGACCAGCAGATACCCACTGTTGCCTATGGGAAAACAGGATGCTGTATGATGCCTGGTTGTCTACAGGTTGGCTGGGTACCTGCATGATGTCTGTGTGTCTGTAGGATTCCCTGGTGCCTGTGGGAGTTCCTGGTACCTACAGAAGGTTCTGATGACTTCAGACTGTCTGGGTACCTGTGAGATATCCATGTCTCTGCAGAATGTCCGGGAGTTTACCGAAGTCACTGATGCCTGTGAAAAGTCCTGGTGACTATTGGATGACTGGGTGCCTGGGTGAGGCCTGGGTACCTGAAGGATGACTGTTTGCCTTTGGGAGGTATTGGTCCACCAATCCCAATTGGTGGAATGCCTCACTGCTTGCAAGATACTAGGGAGCCTGCTCAGCATCTGAATCTGGACAGTGAGGACAATTCAGGTTGAACTCTGTATTTCTTCTTGTCTAACTGGTATGGGCCAGGTCAAAGTACACAACAAAGCAGCCTTCTACCTCCAAAGACCATGATGAATCCTGCTATCCATGCTCCTGCCACACAAGCTTCACTTACTTTTCTTTCTTTCTTTCTTCCTGCCTTTCTTTCATTCATTCATTCTTTCTTTCTTCTTACCTTTCTTTCTTACATTTCTTTCTTTCTTTCTTCCTGCCTTTCTTTCATTCATTCATTCTTTCTTTCTTCTTACCTTTCTTTCTTTTCTTTCTTTCTTTCTTACTTTTCTTTCTTTCTTTCTTTCTTTCTTTCTTTCTTTCTTTCTTTCTTTCTTTCTTTCTTTCTTTCTTTCTTTCTTTCTTTCTCTCTCTCTCTCTCTCTCTCTCTCTCTCTCTCTCTCTCTCTCTATCTCTCTCTCTCTCTCTCTTTTTTTTTCTTTTTTGAGGGTACAGGAGTGGGAGGATTAAACAGGGAGTAATGGGAAAAAGGTTTTATCAAGATATGTTATATGAAATTCAAATTAATAATAAAATATTATTTTAAAAATGTTACTCAAACTGCAATAAGTTACTCTAATAAAGTCATTGGTTTGCAAAAAAAAGCTCTTATGTATGTGCGTAGCTCTAGAGGATTTTGTCTTTTCATTCCATCTCTTAAAACTTAAACTTGGTTAATAATACAGTCTCTCTTTCTCATAAGAAATATGTGATTATCCTGGATTCATCCTTATAATCTGTGATTCATAATTATACTATCTCTCTCATTAATGTCATTATACCATGAGTACACTGTGGTTCCTTACTTAAAATTCCACTTTAATGAATGCCAGAAAGTATTGTTTTCTTTTCCGAAGTGGAAAATATATCAGGATGGATGTAATATTCCCTCATCCTCTCTGTGATTAGAGAGGAGATAGTATACATGAATTTTTAATTCATTTCTAAAATCCATTCACAACATGCTGTAAAATTTTCATTAGTTCCATAGTCATTCCCATCTTTTCTTCTGACAAAGTTCCTTTATTGTGTGGAAGACAGTGGGCATTCCAATCAATTTGAGACAACAGCAATTAAAATAGCCCTTAAGATGCAACCATGGAAGAAGTATAGGGGTAGAAGAATCATTATTTACCAGTTATAGCCATATAAAGTATTTATATATATAAATGGAATCTCAGCTGGGTATTCAATGGATACAGGATTGTAATGTTAGCACTTGAGAAGAGCGAATAAGAGGATCAAGAATACAACATCATTTCCAGTTATATAGTAAATTCAAGGCCAACCTGGGCTACAAGAGATAATGTCTCAAGAAAACATGGTAAATATAAATGAATAAGTAACACATTAAAAATATGTGGTCCCGCTTTAAGGAAGTATACGGAAATAGGTGAATTAGTAAATTAGTAATTAGTAAATTAGTAAAAGGTGCTTAGTAAATTCAGATTGACTTCTTTAAGACAAAATCTTATGGTTTGAGTTGCCTGCTCAGTCAGTAAAGTGCCTGCCATACAAGACGGAGGTCCTGAGTTTAGGTCTCCAGAACTCTTTTGAAAACCTGGGCATGGTAGCAAATGTTTGTAACACTCGTGCTAGAGAAGCAGTAGCTGAGGGACCCCAGAACTCATTGACCAGCCATCTGGACAAGTTGATGAGCATTATGAGACTATGTTTCAAAACAAAGGAACATAAGGTAGGAAGTGATTGAGGACAAAACAAAAAACAAAAACAAAAAAACAACTGATGTTCACCTATGTTTTCCAAATGCATGTATGTGTAGTAATATACACCAGTGCTCACATCCATACTTACAATCAAAACACACACCACAATAAAAATAAAAATAATACACATAAACAACACACAAAATTTAGACTGTACCTAGTTGAAACTTGGCTAGCTAATATTCTAAATAACATTGTTATGTCTGAAATCACTCAAGAAGACTGAGAGATATGAATGGCCAAACAAAAAGCAATTTATTGCCTCAGATTGCAGAGCAGCGTGCTAGGGTCACCACCACTAGAAGATGGCAGCCCCGAAGTGCAGGCACACAGGCCTTTTAAACAGAACAGTCAGTCTTTAGGGAAGCTTTCTGATTTTTCAGGACCTTGGTAAGGTACACAGGTCCTTACTGCATTGGCTTGCTCCATCTGGCAGGAAAATGAGGTACGTGGAGAACTGAGTGACATGAGGAACTTGAGGGACATGATTAAACAACTATTTCAGGCACTTTATTCTGGTCTACCACCTTTCTGATTGGCTGGCAGCTGGCTTTGGGATTTTCTGAGAATTACTTGAAGAACTATAGTCTGGGCCCACCCACCATGAGAGGATGGAATGGAGCCTGGGATAAAGTTGAGTCACCTGGTCTTCTCAAACATCAGTCATTTGAAAATTAAATGACTCACACTGGTTTGCAAGGTTGTAGGCTGTTTATGAAGGTCCTACCTGGAGGAATTAGGTGACTGTGGGGTTGGGATGGCCTTAAGGTTATATAGCTTTGCCCTGGTTGTTCTCTCTCTGTTTCTGTCTGTCTCTGTCTCTGTCTCTGTCTCTCTCTCCCTTCCTCCCTCTCTGTCTCTCTCTCTTTCTCTCTCTGTCTCTCTCTCTCTCCCTCTCTCCCTCTCTGTATCTCTCTCTGTCTGTCTGTCTCTCTCTCTCGACAGTCACCTGAACAAAGAGCTTCATTTTCCTGTCACCACAGCTGAGAACCATCCCTGCCATTCTGCCTTCCCTGGTGTGATGGACTGTATCCTAAAACAGGAACCCAAAGAAATATATACATCCTCAAGTTGCTTTTGTGTTTGGTATTCGGTCCAAATAATGAGAAAAGTAACCAACACAGCACCCAAGTTACAAGCCTTTTTATGAAAAGATTTTATCAAAAGCTGTCCTCTGGATTAAAAAGAAATGATAAGCTTCATTATATCTTTTTCCTCTGAAGTTAGATCTCATTGGTCCTTGAAGATGTAAGAGTATCATGTTTCTCTTCACTCACCAAATGCTTTTTTATAGTTTCCTATTATCTTTGTCCACTTCAAAGATTGCCATTGGCAGTGTTGGCCTTTTATGTTTTCCCAAATTTTCACTCTATTTCTGTCCCTGTCTTTAGCCATGCTTTAGGACCGGAAATGTACCAGCAGACTTGGCTTCTTTTGTAGGATCTTGAGGACTGAACTCAGGGCCTTATACTTTCCCAGTAGCACTTCACTGTCTGAGTCATGGCTCCAAAACCTTGATCTACTCCATTGGAAATTTTGTTTACATAATATTCTATATAGTTGAAATTGACTTTGTTATATCTGTTGTATTTATTGTGGCATTTATAGTTTACATTATAGTTTAGAAAATTGTATGATTCATGGAAAATTGTTAAACAAATTTCAAAAAGTCACTTGGAAAACAGTAAATAACATATCTAAACAAAGCAGAGGAACTTACAACTGCTCTTGAAGTATTTATCGCTTGAGTAATTTTTTATTGCTGAATTTTTTTTTTTTGTATGTGTGTGTTTTAAGTGTCTCTGCAAAGATTCTGCAGTTAGATGTTCCTTGGTGCTCTTTATTGACAAACATGCCATTAGCTACTATTTGTGCTTGGGTAAAGTCAGGTTCCAGTAATTAAGTTCACTGATTGCAAGACTGTTCTTTATTGACTGCTAAAAAGAGTAAAGGGGATGTGATTTTTATCAGTGCAATTAAAAAAATAAAACCTCTGGAAATAATGTTTAACTTTTATTTTTCATAACCTGATCTATTTTTAATACATGTTAATTAAAATACAATCTCATCACTTTCTTTCCTTTTTTCCCAGGCACCTTCCCTCCACTCTTCTCATACTCCTCTGACTCTTTAATTAATAGTCTATTTTTCTTTGACTATTATCTTCTTACACAAGCACACATACAAACACACACACACACACTCACACACACACATACACACACACACTTACAAAATAACTTTTAAAATCTTGATAACTTACAAAATGAACATTTTAATAAAAGTAAAATTGTCCTAACAAAATAGTCCTGAATTCATGGGCACCACTTGCTAACTCAAACTATAGTTACCCCCCAAAATACAGACAGTTAACCTTCAAAAAAGGTGCACATCTTTAATCCCAGCGCTTGGGAGGCAGAGGCAGATGGATCTCTGTGAGTTGGAAGCCAGCCTGGTCTCCAGAATGAGTTCCAGGACATCCAGAACTACAAAGAGACACTCTGTCTCGAAAAACCAAACCAAACAGACAAACAAACAAACAAAGATGTAATCCCACCACTTTGTGTAATATGATCCACAATGACAGGACAGGGAGTATAAGAGACCTGAAACAGAACATATAGAATAGGTGAGAACCATTAGTATTTGGCTGGGGAACAATCTGGCTACCTTGGAACTCACCTATGCCTAACTTCAGTGCTTGGTGTCCGGTGGAAAGAGCCCGGGATTTGGTTTCAAATATTCACACCACAAATCTACAAATGAGCCCTTATTCTTCTTTACATAAGTGTATCCAAACACCCCTTTACTCAAACTCCAAATATTAATCAGCAGAGCCTAATTCATTATATGATGCTGTGGTATTCACACTTCTAAGATTTTGTTAACAGGGACTGAAAAATCAAACAACACACAAACTACTGTGTTAGAGTTTCCATGTGTGACTGACAGAATATTTAGCCTACAACAGGTATCAATATATGCAGGTTTTTATAGTTACAGACCAGTGGTTCTAAACCTGTGGGTCTTGACCCCTTTATAAGTCAAATAACCCTTTCACTGGGGTAGCCTAAGACTATCTACATATTAGATATTTACATTATGATTTATACTGATAGCACAATTATAGCTATGAAGTAGCTAATTTTATGACTGGAGGTCATCACAAGATAAGGAACTATTAAAGACTCACAGCACTAGGGAGGTTGAGAACTACTGCTGTAGATTATTATCACCCCAGCTACTAGAAGATGATTGACTGCCTAGGCTAATCTAGAGTAATGTTACTGCAACTTGTTAGGTAAAAGATTGCTCTTTTATATATTGATTTACACAACATGTTAAGAAAATATTTACTTACTTATGTATGGGCACTACATACATGTAGGAGCCTCATTTTTAGACAGTTGTTAAAACTTGTGTTTTAAAACACTTTTAAATTTATCATGTAATTGTTAAGTGTTCTTTTTCTTAATCCAGAGTATTTTCGGGATTCGTTTCTCCTTTTATTTCCTAGTAATTTACAATGGGTTGAAATTTAATCACAGGTGAGTTTGAGTGTTTGTGTGCGTGTGTTTGTGTGTTGTTGTGTGGCTATGTGTGTGTTTACCATGATTGTTAGGATGTTTTTGCCCTTGCAGTTGCATTACTTTTACTGTATTTTATATTTTTTTCTTTCTCTGTCTTTTTTTGTTATTTTCTAGAGTTCCAAAATCTCATATAGGGTATTTGATTTATAAGTCAATGCCTCATAGGGAATAAAATGTGAAATAAATGTGCCTCTCATTCTCTCACACTTGGAATAAATATCAGTTGAATCATATTGGAAAAAAGCAGCAGCAATTTTAAATTAGTGAGAATCATCTATGAACTCACACCCTGAGCATCCTCCATCCTTTTCCGTCTACTTTAGAAAAAGGCACACACTTAGGAAAAGTGCAACCATCCATTGACTTGAAACGTATCAGATTTGATTTGAAATTGTAGAACATTCCTCCCTATTATCTTCCTCTTACTGCTTGGAAAGTTTTAGTTCACAAAAGTTACACCAGAACTTAGAGCACTCTGTGCATACTGGGAGATGCTGCTCCCCTGAGTGTCAGCGTCTAGCAAGCAAACAACCAAACAAACACCACCACATCGTCCTGTAGCCTTCAACCTGGTCTTATGTGTGTTATGGGAAATAATTTACAATATAATTAATTTAAACTTCTTATTTTATCCATTTTTTAATTTAAAATATAATTACATTGTTTCTCCTCTTGTGGTTCATATTCATTGCCTTTTTCCTTCATTATTGTTACATATTTATGGGTAAATATGTAAGTACAACAACCTGCTGTGTCAGTTTAGTGTTGCTTGCTATGTGTATAATTTCAATGTTGACTAATTAAGGGACTTATCCCTGGGGCAGAAAAATTCTCCCTCTCTTAGCTGTTAACTCTTCACCCTCTGGTTAATCATAGGATCATTAGAAAGGAGACTTTCTGGGTTTTATAGGATGTGTGTGTGTGTGTGTGTGTGTGTGTGTGTGTGTGTGTGTGAAATATTTATTTATATATATATATATATATATATATATATATATATATATATATATATATATATATAGTACCTGACCAGGGAAGTGTGCATGTGACACATACTATCCATATCCAACCCTATATTCTCAAAGTGAGTAGAAAATATTGTGGAAGGAGAAAGAAAGTATAGAGATCCAAGATGATGAACTAGCTAATGGAACTGCTATTTTTTAATAAATTGTACGTTTTGGTATATGTGCATTTGTTCATGTGTTGTGTGTATGTGTGTGTATGTGTGTGTTTCCTGTATGAATGAAGGTGTGCATTGTTACCCCAATTCATATGGAGGTCAGTGGACAAACTCAGATATTGGTTATTACGTCCACCTTGTTTGTGGCAGCGTCTCTTCTTTACTGTTTTGTATGCCAGCTTAACTGGCCCAGAGGCTTCCAGAGATTCTCCTGACTACAGCTTCCATCTTTCTGTGACCTCTGAGATTACCAAAACATGTCATACTGTGTTTTGCTTTGTGTATGGCTTGGGGTTCTACCTCAAGTCCTCACACTTAGTCATCTCCCCAGACTTATTTCTGATTCATCCTCATTTTTACAAGGCTTCTATATTTAAGTTCTTCAGCAAAGGCAGAGTATTCCTATCCTGCCCTAGTGGTTTATTTTGCTCTATGCTAAAGGAAAAGGTAGAATATCAAAGCAAGTTCTTGTCAAGTTGCTGCATTAAAAAGTACGATGACCCCATGTTTTTGCTCTATAATCCTGAGAAAGTAATTTTGTTTCTTTGAGAATCAGAATTCTTCTCTGAGAGATAGTAATAATAATTGATTATGACTCACAGAATTGTATCAAAAATCCATTAAAAGAATCAGTGTAACTATTTAGCACAGCACTTTTTAAACATGTTCAATATGGTTGGCTTATATTGCTGAGTGGTACCATCAACTGTGGGATGGATGAAAGAGCCTAATCTTAGAGACAGGAACCACTACCTAGGGTAGGAGAAGAAGAATTTCAAAAACTAGATTTCTAAATTGGCTAAATTTGAAAACACAAGTCTCTCTCTCTCTCTGTGACAGTCTGGTGTATTTGGGTAACATTGCCAATCTCTGCTGCTTTTTGATGTAGGATCCATTATTAAGAAGGGGGAAAAAAGGAGAAAAAGCTTGCACAAAAGCTTTTGTGAGTGTGTGTGCCTATAAACCAGTCTGCCTTTCTCTTTCAGTTCACACCCCTAAAAGAATCACACCCAGCAAATTGGCTTTCTATGTCACTGTTGTAAGGCAATCAGTGACTCTTATGAGTTGTTCTTTTGGTATACTTTCTGTATCCATGGTTTCTCATTCATCCCTCCAACATGAGTAGTATGTTTAAGTGGATTGTTTTATTAGTAGTGTCTGGATGGAACAGACAGAAAGGCTTCTATGTGAGAGTTGAAATGCTACTTTCATGGATTTCCTTGGGCATTCACAACTGTCACTGAAAAGCTCAACATAAACTAGTGTGAAGTGGCTGGAAATTTTCCACAGTCTGTTTTTCTCTTTGTTTCGGTAACATCATAAGAAGGAATGAGCATCTAGTTGGAAAATAAGTTGAGGATTAGAACAAGCATCTCCAAGGAATTCTGAATAGTTAACTGAGTCAGCTGAAAATGGATTAAACGTGAGCAGTGATGGTTCTGATATTTCTCTATGCTTCTCCTCTCTTCTGTGGCTCCTTCAACATGTTAGCTATCCCTGTGAATGGAGAAATCCACATATCACTTTACTAGATGAGGCAGGTGTTATGGTTAGTTCTAATTGTCAGCTTGACACAATCAAAAATCATCAGGAAAGAGTGTCTCAATGGGGGATTATCTAGAGCACGTCAATTTGTGGCCATTCCTGAGGGAAATAGTCTTGATTTTGTTAAATGAGATGGGGAGACACAACCCACCCTGGGTAGCCCCATTCCCTAGGCATGTGTCTTTGAACAGTGTTAAAATAGAGAAAGGTTGGCTGAACATGAAAATATGCAAGTATTCATTTCTATCTGTCCTTGACTCTGGTTGTGCTGCGACCAGCTGTTTCAAGTTTCCGATGTTGTGTCTTCCCTGTGATGGTAGACTGTAACGTAGAATTTTGAGGATAAATGAACCCTTCCTGTCTTAAGTTGCTTGTTGTCAGTATACTTTATCATAGCAACAAAAAAGAGACTAGTATAGCACAATTGGCTGAAGATGATAACAAAAACCCATGGTGTTTAATGGGAATAGAACACACAAGTTAGACTCATCTCTCTCCCTTATACCAAATCCCAATCTTGCAAATACTGATACAATGCTCCAACTCTGTAGATTTTACTGTGGCTAATTGGTTGTGGTATCTTCAACATATGCCAACTTAGGCAAAGGATAAATATGATCTATGATCTTAGTGGAAAATGAGGTCAGTTGTAAAATATGAATTGAAGTAGAAGCATTCATTTCTTCTTCCCTTAACATAATTCTTTGCCAGTTTCTCTATTATTGGAAAACCAGATATTTGGTGGCTTTGTGAAAATATCAAAGCTACAGTTATTTTTCTGGGAAGGTCTGAGGAGCCAGGGACATGAGAGAACAGGAAATGACATAAAGGATTGGCAGGGCTCTTCTCCATTCCTGAACACTAGAGTGGTTCCTGTGGCCTCTCATAATGGCCACTCATTGTGTGTTTAATGCCTGTCACATAGACTCTGTCAAAGTCTCCTGACTGTTAGTCATCTTTGTTTAGGAATTTGGACAGATTAGCATCCTGCTAAGGTTCACTGTCTAGAAAACCCCAAGGTTTTGCATTTTAAAACTTCTAACACTTGCAAAGCAGACTGCCTATTTCATATATTTCTTTTTGTGGTCAGTTGTACTTTGTTAACAGAAAAAAATATTCATTTCAGGAGTGCCAGACTTCTATATGTGTTATGATGAGTGTTACAAAGAATGTTAAGAGACTCTTACATTTCCTCTCATAAAAAAATCAGACTGAAAAGGTCAACAAGGAAACGAAGTGACATAACAGGCAGAAAAGTCCTTACATAAAAACACGTATTGAATTCATAAAGATTCCTCACCACAGAGGATGGATTAAAATTGTCCCATTTTTTTTTCAAATGGAAAAATCATAAATCCTATATGACAATTAGAATAGTCATGGTATTCCCATTAGACACTTAGAGCTCTATAGAAGAAATTTCCACTGAGGTGACAAGAAAAAAAGAATGTTTCATTTTATTTAATTGAAAAATTAGAAAAAAATAGATAATTTTCCAGGAAAGAAACTCCTTTGAATATGCCAGTGTATGTTCACAGGGAAATCCCTCTCAAAAACATGCATGGGGCAAGGTGTGAAGGTTGATTAGCATTGGGTTGTTTATGATCTCAAAGCTTCTCCCTTTAAGAAGTATTAAAGGAAGAGGAAGATGTTTATAATATTACCGGCAATTGCATGACACTAAGTAGACAGATGAAGTTTTCTATGTGGTTTGTGCAAACTCCAGTTATTAATGAAGAGACTGGGTGTTAGACATGAATTTCGGTTTTGATATTGTGTTTTAAGACTATAAAACCTTTGTGGAGCTGGAGAGATTCTCAGAGATTGTGAGAACTATGGCTCTTGTAGAGGACCTGGGTTCAGATGCGAGCATATGGACCCGGTATTTCACATCTTCCTTCAATACTAGTTCAAGAAGATAAGATGCGTCACTGACTTCAATTTCGGGGAAACAGATGCACCTGTAGGCACCAATACAAGCGTGGTACACATAAACTCATACAGCCACATATACATAACTTTAAAAAGTAAGTAAAATAATGTATAATTGTGGAATTGAAAATTAACATTCTCTGGCTGAGAAGGGTTTTGAATCCAAGCACAAGGACCTGAGCTTGACCACCAGATTTCACTGGGAAGCTGAGCATAGTGACTTATGTACATCTACCCACTAATTGTATGGAAGCCAGGCTTGGTGGCATGTGTCTATCTACTAATCGATGGAAGGAAAATCTGGGCTTGGTTGAGTGTGTGCGTCTACTCACTGGTGACATGGAAAGCTGGTCATGGTGGAGTGTGTACATTTATTCACTAACCGTATAAAGGGCTGGCATGTTAGTATGTGTACATCCACTCACTGATAGTAACATAAGAGACAGCGACTGTCAGGTCCCTGCAAATCCACAGGGCAGATTCCCTGATCTGTATGGTCAAGTTCCAGGCAATGAGGCACCCTGTCTCAAACAAAACCTGGAAGCAAGTGAAGAATGGCAAACAAGGTTTTTCTCTTGTATCCATCTGCACACATTTATGTATGCAGATATGCACATACATGCATAAATGCATCATGAACAGGCACACACAAATAACATTATTATCTCAAACCTATTTTGCATTTATAGTTTTAAAGGACGATTCTCTATGAATAGTTTCAGATATGTTTCTAATGTGATAATAGGTGAGACAGAAAAAAAAGGAAGAAAAATATTGATGAGGAATCAAGTATAGTTAGCATAGGTTTGTGAGAAGCAAGGCTGAGATTTAGGTAATCATGTACTTCAAGGAATGACACCATCTTGAAGAGGGAAACAATTCTGAATAAGACTGACTACATTCACAAAAGACACTTAACAGTTCTTGCCTCAAAATATCTTGAAAGTGTATAGAAGGCATTCTTTCAAACTCTGTATGACACTGGAGTCCTGGTTAGTAGTTTTAACTGTGAACTTGACATAATCTAGAGCCAGCTGAGAGGGGAATCTCAATTTTGGCCTGTGAATATTTCTTGAGGTAGGGGAGGGAGTTTTCTTGATTGTTCATTGATGTGGCAGTGCTCAGTCCTTTGTGGACAACATCATTCTCTGGGCATGTTGTGCCAGGCTGTATAAGAAAGCTAAGAATAAGGATGTAAGATGACTGGCAAATAGCACTTTCACCCCTTGGTTTATGCTTTAGATTCCTGCATTGGGTTCTGCTCTGCTTTGATCTCCCTTTATAATGTATTGTGACATGGAAGTATAAGCCAAATTAAACCCATCCCACCATAGAGATACATTTTGTCAGAGTGCTAGGACAACAGCAGAAAGGAAACCAGTGGCCTAGAGAGATGATTCAGAGCTTAAGAGCACTTACTGCTTTTGTAGAGCATCATAGTTAAGTTCCTGGAATTCACACTAGGTAGTCCATGACCACCTATAACCCCACTCCTTCTTCTGGTCTTCATAAGTACCTGCACTCACAGGCACATACTCACACATACACCTAGACTAGACACATATGCATAATTATAAATGAAATAAAACTTTAAAAATATATAACTGGAACATACTGGAAAATACACATTTCAAAATAAATATTATTTTGTAGACAGACAAGTGACCAAATTCGAGCATATAAACTTATTAAAGATTTTGAAATAAAGACTCATCTTTACATGGTGGAGCCAATACTCAAACAAATCTATCTCAGTTTGGGATTTGCTGTACTCAGAATCTGTTTTTTGTATGCAGAAATACATTGGTGCAGCCCTGGGAATGTGCTTTCCCTGTATCATTCAGAATTCTTAGAAGCACTTTATTTAATGCTTTTCTTTTCTTTCAAATTCTTAAATTTGTTTCCTTGAGGTCCTAATTGAATTTATGATAGAATTTTCTAGAATTTCACAACAGGTCAATGACTTCACTAAGTTGTCTACACTCTGGTTCTCTTCTTGTCACCTGATATTGACCCCAATTCCCCTTCCCTGCGTAAGAAGGACTCTGGAGAGCCTACTAAGACACCCTGGGAAGTTTAGCAGTTATTACCCATTTGATCATATGCATGCATGCAATAAAACATGTAGCACACAACGGGGAGAGAAGTGGAGTGAGAGAAATTCGGGTCAATACTTATTTTACTATACAACATTACATTTACTTTTATCTCTTTAAGGAAAAATAATTTTTGGACTGACAACACAGCTCATTCAATGAATTGTCTTGCAAGCACACTGACCTGAGATTGATCTGCAGAATCCATTTAAAAAGGACAAGTATGGTGGTAAACACTTGAAATCACAGTGCTTAGGAAGAGGAAGAAGGAAGATTCCTGGGGCTAAATGGACCAGCTGGTCTTCCCTACTTTGTGGACACTAAGTGAACTTGAATCCAAAAAAAAGAAAAAAACAACGGCAGAAGGCATCCAAGATTGTCCTCTCCCTGCCATACATATGCAATCTACTTAAACATACCTATAGGCAAATACATTTATTATATTCTCATGCATTTCAAAAGCACTGTCTCACACATGTTACATACACACACACACACACACACACACACACACATATATAAAGAAATTATATCCACTGGTGGGGAATAGAACAAATTAACTATGAATTCACCAGTTAAAGAAAATCTTTACTTAATTATTTCCTGGAAAACAACCTACATTAAAATTTTCAGTTAGACTAGAACTAGATAAATAATATAAATGTTTGGATAACAGCTTTAGCCTGACAATCAGGGAGTTTTGAAACATTTTGTTAAAAAAATATCTAAAGAAATGTAAATGGTACAACAATGTAACAACAATCCGTGAACTGTAATTAGATTAGAATTTTAATTAGGAAATCCAGGCTTTCCATTAAATTCTAAAAGTTTCCTCCATGCTGCTTTTTAAATTTCCTTTTTTATTTTTTGCAAGAACTATTAAAAATAGTACTTATTTTAAATGTATGTGTTTTCTTTGTTGTTCTTTTGTGTGTGTATGAAGCTCAACGCATGGCTCTTGCAGGTAATTTTAATTACATATTTAGGTGTGTTATTTTGTGTGTTTACTTTTTCTTCTTTATTTCTCACATTTGTATGATTTGTGTACACATGTGTGTAGAGGTGCATGTGCCTATATAGGCTTGTGGAAGATGTTGGGTACCCCTCCATCATTCCCTGCCTTACTCCAAGACAGAATCTCTTGCTGACCCATCAGATGACCATTCATGGCTGGAATCTCCATGGAGCAAGCTCCCAGAAGCCACCTATCTCTGTCTTCCAGGATTGCTATTACGGTAGCAGCCAGGTCTGGCTTTTACATGGGTATTTGTGATTTAGACTAAGGTCTTCATGTCTGCACATCAAGTTCTGCTGCCAACTCAGCCACCTCCTCAGCCTCCATTACCACAGAAACTATGCGTTTATTTTTAAGCTAATGGTTTCTCATATCTTTCAGGAGCATATAAGAAAAGTGCCCTCATTTTGTTAGTGATAAATTGAAGATGATGAACTGATCAAGATGGTTCACTGTTATCCACTTATACCATGTAGCAATACTAATGGTTTCTGTACTGGATGTAATTATGAAATAAGCTTCTTTGCAGTTAGGAGATATAGAGGTTAAACAATGAAGGAACAATGTATCAGTTAAAATTCCTGTCATTTTGACCAAACATCTGACAGAAATAGCTTGGCAGAGGAAAACCTTATATGTCTCACCATAAAGTTTAGTCCTTGGACACTCGGTTCTGGTTTGGAGACTGAAGTGAGGCAGAACACCATGGTTCCTGGAAGAGTAGGTTAAGAGCTGTATATCTTATGGTGGACAAGGAGCAGAAAAAGTCAGCAGGTAGCTAAGGAGAAGACCCGCTCCTGGACACTCATTTCTTTTGGCAGATAATACCATCTAAATGCATCTCCTTTAGGAGTCCACTCATAAGCTTTGGTAGTTCACGAGTCTTATCCACTTGTACAGAAATTTCTTGGGCACTTTCCCCAAGGATTAAAAAAAGACTACATTATATTTATTAATACTTTCACTATGTTCATACGTAAAAAGTCACTATTCTGTAAGGAAAATAAAATATTCTAACAAAATAAAAGATAATTTTCTGTGCATAGCAAAATCTTGAGAAAATTTTTGATGGTGATAATATGACAAAAAGCATGTTTTATTAAGTAGAAAAAGTATACCTATAGGCACATTAACCCGTGATTATACACAAACACATACTTAAACACACATACTACATACACATATATATGCAAATAAAATAAAATGAAAATATTTGAGGAAATAAGTACAAACTGGGAATATTTGAATAAATTAAGAATTGCCTATAATTCTTTCTTTTCTCTTTTTTCTCTTTCTTCCTTCCTTTTCTTTCTTTCCTTTCTTTCTTTCTTTTCTTTCTTTCTTTCTTTCTTTCTTTCTTTCTTTCTTTCTTTTTCTTTCTTTTTAAGTAGGATTGGAGTACAGTCCTGATACTCTCTACATAGTCGAGGCTGCCCTTAAGTTCACACAAATCTACCTGCTTCTGTCCTTTAAATGTTTGGATTAAAGGAGTGCAGTACCTTGCTCAGTACCCACCAAATCCTTATATGAATAAAAACACAGGGAAATTGCACAAAAATTACACACAAAAATTATTTATCCTTTTTGCCAGAAGAGTTCATGTTTTAACATTTTTTAATTTGAGTATTATAAGAACGTGAATAATGGAGTCACTTTCTCAAGAAAAGAGGCCTTTATATGAGCCAGTTTTGAAACATGAATATGACTTAATTTAAAAATCCATACCTGAGACATGGGTTCAAAGGAATAATGGATATTCGTTACTAACTTATCTGTAGACAAATTTCTTGATGGGATTTCTATATGTTCTCCTATATGTTCTAATAAAATTCTTATGTCCATTTAGTATTTGGTATATATGTGTAAAAAAATCTACCTGTCATTGAACAGTTTTGATATTTTGAGGTGTGTAATACACGTTAAAACGATGTGATTTTGAAGGTGTGAGATTTTCTCCCTATTACAAAGGATATGTTCCCAAATTAAAGTTAAATTGATTACCAATGAATGTCGTGCATTCCAAAATGAAAGCTTTGTGTGTCTGGGTAGGCAATTAGATTCCTTCCCTCATAGAAGATATTTGCTCTGCTACAGAAAAAACTGCACCATATCATCTGTGTTTGGAAGGAAAACTGAACACTTTTTTTAAAAATTATTATTATTTGTATTTTCCTGCAATAATTAATTGCTTAAATTATACATTCTGCCTCAGTTTCTCACATTGCACTTGTTTAAAGTGGAGTAACCTGGGCAGTGGTTGCACATGCCTTTAATCCCACTACTTGGGAGACAGAGTAGGCAGATCACTGTGAGTTCAAGGCCAGCCTGGTTTACATACAGAATGAGTTTCAGGACAGCCAGAGTTACAACAGTGAAACTCTGTCTCGAAAAACTAACTAACTAACTAACTAACTAACTAACTAAATAAATAAATAAATAAATAAATAAATAAATAACAAAAATAAGAATGAAAAAAGACAGAGAAAAAGTAGTATACAGGGAGGGGTTGGTGGTTAAGAGGTTTAATTGATACTGTAGAAGTCCTGAGTTTAGTTCCACATACCTCTTTTGGGAGGCTTACAATGGCTTGTAATTCTAGCTCCAGGGGACCTGACACCCTTTTCTGTTCTCCCTGGGAAACTGCAGACATGTGCACACACAAATAATCAATCAATCAATCAACCAATGAAGTATTTTAAAAAGCAGAATGCCAAAATTTTCTAATATTTATATAAGCAAACTTCTATTCACCATACGAGGAAAACACTTGGTAATCAATGACTAGTTGTGAAAACTTGAGCACATTCATATTATAAGCTGATAGTTATTATTATTATTATTATTATTATTATCCACTTCATAGTGTGGATTTATTACTTTATAAGGGCAATAGGGAAAAAATTGCTGACCTCTCAAATGACGGAGAGATAAAGGTGTCCATTGTTCCAGCCCTAAAACAATTAATTGGAATCTTAATCTTCAATATCTTAGACTTAAAGAATATGTGTTTATTATAAAATAATAAAATAATTGTCCTTTTAAGAAAAAGGACAATGAAGTGTTTATAGTATTTTTTTTCAACTTTCAGTACTGTTATTCTTTCAAGAGAGATTTGAAATTTGACAATTCTATTATTTTGACTTAATTTTGATATTTTTGTCCTACATCAGACTGTTGCATTTGTTCTGAGGCAACCTCAGTCTTGACATTTTTGGAACTGCTCTATTGAGTTTTCACTGAAATGGGTTTCTGTGGCTACTTTATTAATGAACAGACAGTTTGAATTAGTAGAAAGGTGTGTGGGTGTACATGTAAACAAAACCAAAAATAGATATAACATTTTGATTTTTATAAAAACCTTGCATAAGTATCTGAAGCTTCAAATATCTCAAAAATCTTCTTTAATGCCTTGTTTTCCTCCATTTCTCATGTCTTCTTTTGACTCATCTTTTGTTCTTTCTCTCTCCCTCTTCCTTTCTCCTCTCCTCTCTCTCTCCTTTTTCTTTGTAGTAGAAACCATTCCTTGGTATGTTAATTTGAAAGTAATTTTCTTCAGAGAAAACAAATACACAAAACATCAACAGTATGGCTAATTCTTCTTTATAATTGGCCTAGAAATAAAAGTAACAAAACACTCCGTTTCCACAAATAGCGAGGTATGGGAAACATAAGTGAGAAAATGGGTTTATTTTTATAGTGTTGTATTGTATTGCATTGTGTTGTATTGTTGTGTGTGTAAGTTGTGTGCAGTCCTGCTTGGCAAGGCTGGAGCACATCCCTGATATCCATTTGCCAAAGAAAGAGAGGACTCTCCATAGATGAAAATTGTACTTTCCTTTCTTTATTTCTGTCACATACTCAGGTGCCAATAAAGCTGTCAGACAGATGTTTGGGCTTAAATACCTCTGGCAGTAACTTTATTGAAAATCAACACAAATCATGGGCCACTATCAGCTCTTACTCCCCAAAGAAACTATTAAGTCAAAGTGACAGCTCAGCTGGCCTCATGAGGAGGCAGCAGATTTCAAGTCTGAAGTGCAAGGTTCTCTGTCACAGTGCTCCAGCTGCCGTCAGGTCAATGTCTTTTCTTTATTTGATTTCACATGAGTAAAATCACTAGTCCTACTCATTTTTAGAAAGAGGAAAAAGCAACAACAAAAGGCTAATAGAGCTGTCAGGTGAGCACTGTCCATAAAATCGATCCCAATTAGCTCAAGGAAAATGCAATGTTAATGCTCAAAGAATGCTCATTTCCATGTAGGTCTTAGATTTGACATGACTTCTTATTAGAAGACTTCTTCTTATTATTAGAAGCCAATGCTTCCACAGCATTCCTCCTTAAGAATTCCTCAACAAATAATTATTTCAAGCATTAGAAGAATGATCAACAGTTCATAATGGCTACTCATTATTTTAATGTGACACAATATTTAGTCACTCTCAGAACGCTCTTAGATTCAGGGTTCCCTGGTTCCTTTGGTAATCTGGAAAAGTAGGAAGAAAGATATATATAAAACCATACAACAATAAAACAACATGTATAAAACAAGCCTCTAAAGTACAGATAAGTGTATCCTGAGACAACAGTAAATTCTATATTCTATGATTCTATATCCTCCATCTACCATTTGTATATGCAGTCTCCTTTTGGGATATCTGAATATATTTTGCATTTCAACAACAGCAACAACAATAATAATAATCCTAATGAAGCCAGCAAGGATTCTCAGCAGTTAAAGGCAGCTGTCATACAAATCTGATGACAAAAGTTCAAAGGTAGGAGGAGAGAATTGACTTCATAAAACTCTTCTCTGACCTTCATACATGTGCATTGTTGACCTTCACATGTGCATTGTGATATGCACACCCATGCACATACAGCACAGACATCACATATGCACAGTAATAAAAATGGAATTTAAATGCTTTATCTTATTGTTTTTAGTTATGTTTTTGAGTGTGTGTGAGGTGAGAGATGTGCACCTGAATGCACGTGCCCACTGAATCCAGAGTCATAATATTGCCTGCAGCTGGAGTTAAGGCAGCTGTGAGCCAATTAAATTGGGAGCTGGGATACTAGTACTCAGGTCCTCTGAAAGTGCAGTGCCTATTCTTAGCCTTAGTCTCCCACCTGGCCTCTAAACTAGAAATCTTAAAATTACATTTGAAGATAATAAAAATATACCTATATATCCCACATTGTCATAACTAGTTTTACAGGCTTGTGTGTGACCAATCAGGATGAATGTAAGTTAGAATTAGAAATACCAGAAGCTGACTTGTGACTTCACTCATTCATTCATTCATTCATTCATTTCAGCGGCCATAAAGCTATCCAGTAGCTTCAAGATGAATAGCATGGAAATGGTTAGAAATGCCAAGCCTTGCTCTATTTCCCACCGTGGCAATTGACATTGTGGGACCTCAGCATCTGCTTATGTCTAACGTCTTCAGTGTCCGATAAACATTGAATTAACAGGTAAAACGGAAGACACAATAATGTATTTGCATTGCTGAATGGCAGCTCTTATCGAGGCTCATGCTTCACCATTGAAAATATAAGGAAATTAGGCAAGGACCCAAATGTGAGGTGGCCAGATATTGACAATGAATGTCTTCCTCTTTACTCTCCATCTACTTTTAAAGATGATCTCATGTGTAATTGGAAAAAACAAAACTTTCAGTAGAAGCATTGGCTGGTTACACCTCTAGGGTCCTCCTGAATGTGGCTCCCTTCCATGTGATACAGCATGTGCTGCTGGGCTCAGCTCTGAATGTTGAGGCCAGGAATCTAAACTGAGGTCCGAACACTTGTAACAGTGAGAGCTTCAACGGCTGAACCATCTTTCTAGCTCAAGGAGGAGCTTCTACAGATGATGCTCTGTACTGTGTTATGGAAAAACTAAAACGAAGAGAAAACAAAGATGCACATATACATAGATGAGTCTTATTATTCACTGTGATATCTGCTATGGACTTGTGATGAGCATGGAATTAGCACACTCCACCCATTGGTTCTAAGATAAGGTACAGAGTTGTTTCTGAGAGCCCTGGCTCCTTCAACTTTTGTCAATCAGTGGGTGTTTATCACTGTAATTCATGTGTCCATCCCTGTAAAGCCTATTGTTCCCCTAGCAGTGAACTCATAACTCACTGTCTTTTAACTCAGGCCTCATCAAAGTTCATTCAACACATATGTTTTCTTTGTAAGGCATGCCGCAGCCTTCTTGAAAGTGGGAACCCTACAGCTGCAAGCCATTACAAACAGTGAAGTTACCAGCAAACTGCACCAGAAACAGAAGAAAATAAATGATATTACAAAACAAACCATGGAAAGGACACCTCTTCATTATAGGACAGCTAAACAATGTAGACAGTCACTTACCAATTTTCTCAATTGAGAATTGCTTCTTGGGTGCTATAGATTTTTCACAGTTCTAAGTAACCCACATGAGTGACAGGAAGAATCAAGAGTATTGAGTGTAAGATTAAAGCATTTTTGTGAGTGAGAAAATTCTGAATTTCATATTAATTATGTCATTGTGTTGTATCTGTGTGTGTGTGTGTGTGTGTGTGTGTTAAACATATCCTAAGTACCAATAATCCTTGTAGATGAAACCAAATCAGGTAAAGGGCTAGAGACTGCTGTTTCTGTGACAATTGTGTTTTATGGTAGCAAATAAATACCTGCATAGTATAACAGCTGAAGAGAATTGAAGAGATGGTCAAGTGGATATTTATCAGAAATGACATGCAGGCAGAATACATGTTCAGGTGACTTGAAACTATGTCATAATGGCTTATTTGAGGATAGGCAGGCTGAAATGGGGTGAGATGAGTCTGTGAAAAAGGAGGATACAGAGAGGTTGTAAAGGAGCCGTCCCTGTGGTGTTAGAGAAGGAAATGACAGAACAGTCCACTGGGCTGTGAGAAGATGAATAGTACAAGCTGAAAATGGACCAGGTGGCATTGGCAAAGAATACGTGGAAAGTTGCTAAAAATCAAATTAACCATTCAAGAAGCCACTAGATACCACATCTATTGTGACTGTTTCACTGAGAATCAATGGCATTTTCCAACAGCGTGATCAGGAGTGGTCATGTTTGAGCTGCATTGATACATTTCACAAGATTAGTAGATGGTGAACAATTTATGGAAATCAAGCAATTGATGGGATCCTCCTGAGAGATGGGGAAATGGAGTTTCATTTAAAAAGAGAGAGGCAACTCTGTAAGGTATTTGGAGAAAAAGTCTGGAAGCCATATAAATATAAATTATATGAATATATATCAGAAGTCAGCAGCATATGGATGAAGACACAAGCCAAAGCAGTAAAGAGAAAGCAGAGCATATGTGTTCAGAGGAAGGAATCCCCACGTGAGTCTTACCTGCAAATCAGTACACAACATTGGGTCCTTGTATTTGTTAATATCTGCTTTATTGGCACGGAGTCCTACCAAATGTTCCCTGAGTCCATGGGTTAGTTAGTCCATTGCAATGATACTATTGTATGGTAATTCTTAAATCTAAATGGAGAGGAAAAGAAAGCACAGAGAAAAAAAACTCACCTTATGTTTTAAAGGCCAGAGCATGTGATTTTATATTCTGTAGCAACAAAGACAAAGTCTTAAAATGAACACTATTTAGAAAATAGATGTGGATCTGGTAGCATGCACCGTTGTTTCTACCAATAGGGATGGTAAGGCAGGAGGATTGCCATGTTCAAAGTCAGCTTGGCAAATTTAACTAGACTCCACCATAAAATAATGAGCAATATATGAAAAAACAAATAAATAAATGAGGTTGGAGATGTAGCTTAAATGGAGAGCACTTGTTCAACATTCATAGGGATCCGAGCTCTTTCTCAGCACTGTTTAAAAGGTAGGTTAAAAAAATAAAGGGAAAAAAAATCTTAATTGATTAGTTCTGATGGGACTCACCTGTAGAGCCAGGCTGCTGCTTCATTAGCTGTCAACAGCAGGCATGTGAGGAGGTCCCAAGCAGCTTTGGATTACCTGGCACCAAACTCCTTGGCTCAAATCAGTCCTTCACCTGAGTCACCATTTTGCTCAGCATGTGGCTTTATTGTGTAACACACCACACACCATTTTAGAAATCATGGCTTCTGTTATTCTAAAAATACATTTTTAGGCCTTCCTTTTTCCTACTTTCAAACAGCAGCTTTGTGCAATTTTGTCTGTGTTTTCTGTGATTTTCACATATTTGGCATCAACTTGATTTTCCTCCCAAAATTCTTACCACCCACCCATCTCTTTGTCCTCATGCCAATAGCCAAGAAGCACGGTGCTCAATCCTTAACTCGAAAGGGAAAAGCTCAGTGACTTAGAAGGAAACAGACAATTATACCACCAAAAGACATACAATAAGTGGTAGTGAGTTGCATATTAAACTCACTTAGCCATTACGTTATATTGTGCAATTAAAACTGCTTTTGCCTTTGGCCTCCGCATGCGTCTCTCCATGTTTGTACACATCTAATGTTTCTGAGAACTAAGCTTTAAAGTTAATATAAACCCTGAGTAACTTTGACCTCTTGCCCTTTGTGACCCAACTACACTTGTCAAAGCAATGTATAATCTTTTATTTCCAGGAACACAAATTTAATGTTTTTTTAAAAATGTTTAATTTCTTTTCTCTGAATTTTATATTTTTGAAGATTTATTTTTTAATATGTGTGTGTGTGTGTGTGTGCATGTGTGCGTGTGTGTTGTGTGTGTGTGTGTGTGTTGTGTGTGTGTGTGTGTGTGTGTGTGTGTGCCATCTCTGAGCAAGTTCAAAATGAGGACAGAAGAAGTCCCTGGAGATGTAGTTACAATTATTGTGAGATGTGAGTGCTGGCATCTGAGTTCCAGTTCTGTGCAAAAGCAACAAGTGCTCTTTGCTGCTGAGCCATCTCTCCATTCCATGCTTCATGATATTTTAAATATGAAACCCTTGTTTTAAGTAAGTAAGCCACTAAACAACTTAAGACTGACCTAGTGCTTCAAACCTTAGCTACCTTGAGTTGTGCAGAAAATGTTATGAAGAGTACAATGTGTTTTTAAAAGGAAGGTTGTGTTTAAATACATAAATTATAATTTGGAATATATTTATAGCAGCATATGTATTCATATAGATGTTTTAAATGCATATATTATATCCATGTATAAAATTTAATCATCTTTCCTCAGAAGGAGATTGATATCTCCAGTTTGCTCCAATTCATCATCTTGCTTTCTTAAAAATCATTTCATATATTCATCAAAATTAGGGCCTTTATTCTGGAATCAGATGGAAATGAAATAAAGTCTTTGCCTTTCTCATTTGCATAATTGCAAAATTTTGATTTATGTATTAACCTGGCACTAATTCCCTCTCCTTCTTGGCTGTGTCTTTACAGTTAGCAGTAAGCTTATTTTTCAGTACATTAGCTCTCTGTTACTAAATTTCAGTTTGAATTCTTTGTAAGTTCTTTTTTTTTTCCTGCCCCCTGACACATTCTCTCTGTCTCTTTCCATCAAACAGGCTTCTGTTGTGGGAGTTTATTAGTTGCTTTCTGTGAAATAAAGGCGCTTCTGTGTTGGGCCATTTTGTGCTTGCTGCCCTGGCTTTCAGAGGCAAACCCTTGTGGCTTCTTCTGCTCAGGCACAGTGTACAGATATGAGAGATCACTGCTGTAGCCTAACTGCATTAGTCCAACCAAGCTTTTCCTCTTGTACAGTCCTCACTTTCTTATGTCCCTCTTTCTGGAAACTCAAAGAAAGAGAGAGAACACCCAAGGACTTGGGAGATGTCTCAATGTGTCAGCCACTGGCTGTGCTAGCATGAGGACATTTCTGATCCTCAAATCTGTGTAACAGCATGATCAATGCTACTTTTACCCCAGTGCTGGGTCAGTAGAGACAGGAGGAAGCCTGGAGTTGGCTCTGTAGCCAGGCTAGCTAAAAGAGAGAGCTTTGCATTCAGTGAGAGATGCTTTAACTAAGATAGAGAGACATAGATGAAAGGCATTTTGATATCAATCTTTGAGACCTATAAGTGCCAGTGGAGGAGAGCATGCCTGAACACACAGAAACACACACACACACACACAACACACAACACACAACACAGAGAGAGAGAGAGGGAGAGAGATAGAGAGAGAGAGAGCTTTAAAAGATAAAATTAAAAGCAATAAAAGATACAGTGCAGTCTCTCCCCTGACCTGAGTACCCACAGACACAACTCAGCCACTCCTAATGAAAGATGAGGCTTCTTTTACGTTCCAGAACAAATAGGGCAGCCAGGCACAGTATATGCATTTCTGTAGCATGGAAGTCTCAGGAGGGCCCCTTGTACAAATGTCTTCACTCAGATTTGTTTTGATGATCACAAGGAAGAAAAGTTATCCTTTTGGATCCAACAGGCAGGACCAGTGCAGGATGGGTATCAAGTGGTATGGCAAAAGGTTGGAGTAGAGGGGAATGAAGAAAAAACTGAACATTGAATGAAACCATCCAGAATGCTCCAGTCAAAGTAATTGCCCCACAAGGCTAGATTAAGAGCTCTTGAAACGAGCTCAGAGTACTTTGTACCAAGCATGAACCCTTGCCCAATGAGGACTTAGAAAGCAAATATCTCAGTATTAAAAAAAGAAAAAGATTAATCTTAAGGGACTTCAAGCCTACATGGATTTTGTAGCATATCTAAACCCTTAGATAACTAGACCTTACACTTTCTGTGGACAAGATATGAATAAGATGCATTTTGCTGTCTCTATAAATGAAGATTCCTAGTGCCTGTACTTCCTAAAAGCACAGCAGAACACTGTGCTCATGTTGAATATTAAATATTAGTCACACAAGGATGCAAATGGAACAATAAGAAAGCTACCAGTGATGTCAAGGTATGGAGATCATTAATGTGGTTTTAATGAAGCCCTCCGCCCTGCTGCTGTCAAGTTGTTGTCCCTTTGAGACTATGTAACGAGAGCGGTGTGTACTTGAAGGGTCTCTCCTGATGGATGTTCGCAATAGCATAGCCACTTTAGAGGGAAATATAGGAAAAGGAAATGGAATTCAAAACACAACAAAAAACATAGGTCTGTCTGGTAGAATTTTTTACTTTCCTCGATGCAATGAGAACCAAGCTAATGGTTTTGAGAGCAACTTAAAAGTAAACAGGAATGGGTTAGAAAAAGACAAATTGATAAATAATCTCTGACATTTAGTCAGAACATTATTTCAGAGTTGGCACATTGATTTTATAGCACATGAATGACTTTTTTTTCTTACACTAAAGGTTTTTTTTTAATTTTATAATTTTTAGTATTAAAACTTAGTATCATTTTCTCACATTTCCCCACATTTGATGCAATTTAGTATAAAATGCAGTTTTAAATTATGTCAAAGTCCATTGTCCTGTTAGTTATGCTCAGCTTCATCTTAGCAAGTGACCACATGGCTATTTCACATGCATATCTCACGTGCATCATATTTCATGATACCTCTCTTCATTGTCCTGGTGGCTAAAAATGGAAGTGATATGACCACATGTGACAGCAAATATGTGGGCTTTCCTGGCCTGTCTACAGGCTTTTAGTTAAGTGACCATAGCCCTTAAAGGGTTGTTAAAGTACTTAGAGAGCATGACTCATGCTCGGTAGTTCCAGGTGTTTAAGGACGCATACTAGCAATCCCACGACGTTTGTCCTTTCTGAATTCTACACAGTAGAAATGACATAGCTGGGACCATGCGTTGTGAGGACTGAATCTTCTTGTCACAAATGAGTCTGCTCTATTCAGACTAAGAATTGTGTGTTGTTGTTGTTGTTGTTGAACAGAGTGTCATGTATCCTAGACTAGCTTCAAACTAGCTTATGTGGCTGACAAGGACCTCCCAAGTGCTGAGATCACAGGCCTGAAAGCCTTCAGCTTCAAACTGCTGATTCCTGTCACCACACTGTTGAAGACAATACAGAACACACTGCAGAAGACAATGGAAAGAGCCAAAACTGTGGAGAACAGAACTATGAACTCAAACAATTTAAAAAGGGGAAATGGAGAGAATCCTGTTTAAATTAAAATATTAGCATGAAGCCAGGTGGTGGTGGTGCAAGCCTTTAATCCCAGTACTCTGGAGGCAGAGCAGGAAAATCTCTTGTGAGTTCAGAACAAGCTTGTTCTACAGAGTGAATTCTAAGATAGCTAGAGTTACAACAGAGAAACCCTGTCTCAAATAGATAAATAAATAAATAAACAAACAAACAAAATATCAGCATGTAAAACCTGATGTTCAATTTTTGTAACGATGAAGAGTTTACAAACAAAATGGCGAAATTGTTAGAATCTGGAGAATTTCTTTATAATAGCAACACGTACTTTACTGGGGACAGATGGCTCTGGAAATACAAAAGGGTGAGAAGAAATTTGCTATGTTTGACTATCATGCACCTGAATTGTTTCTTCTCAGTAAGGAAAACCAATGATGACAAAACAAGATGCTATCATTTAAATGATAATGACAGTATACAATAAATGTTTTTTTAAATGAGCAGTAGCGGGGCTGGAGAGATGCTTCAGCAATTAAGAACACTTGTTACTCTTCCTGAGTAGCAAGGACCCAGGTTAATTTCCCAGCACTCTTATGGTGGTTTTCTAACCATCTGTAACTTGGGTTTCAAGGAATCTGACTCCCTCTTCTGACCTCCACAGAGATCAGGCATGCACCTACATACAGTCAGGTAAAAACACACACGCAATAAATAAATAAATAAATAAATAAACAAACAAGCAAACAGACAAATAAATACATATTGAAAAAAAAAAGAACAATAGGGTAGGGAGGCAGCTCAGTTCTAAAGCATTTGTCTAGTAAACCCGAGGACTTGATTTCAATCTGTAGAGCCTACGTGAAAAACAATGCATGCCAGGCCTGGTGAAGACAGGTGAAGTCCCAGTGCTTCAGAGGAGAAGATGATGTGATATTTGACTTCATTAGCCAGGCAGCTTAACCTGCTTGGCAAGTTCCCAGTTCTAGTGAGAAACTCTGACTAAAAAAAAAAAAAAAAAAAAAAAAAAAAAAAAAAAAAAGAAAAGAAAAAGAAAAGAGGAAAAATTCAACTCGAATTTGCAAAATTTTCTTCTGCTCTACAAACACACACATACACACACATGCATGCATGCACACACAGGCACGCACACACAGGCACACACAGCAACAAGAACCACAAAAGCAAGTCGCAATAACAAAATAAATGAACAGTAGATGTAAAAGATTATTTTGTGATAAGAGGAATACATCAGCCCCTTTCACATATTATATTAAAATTTCCTTCCCAGACCGCTAATTTCATCTCTGAGGTTATAGAATTCACAATATGGTTATTTAAGTGCTGGATATTCTGTGATTTTATTTTTCTTGCTCAGTTGTAACAAAGGTCCTGTTAGTTCGGACGCCACTGAGTTAATTAATTCAGGGTCTTTTAAAAATCAGAAGACTGTACAAGCAGAGTTCTATTTTACCTCTATCCAATTAAATTTCACAGCCTTTACTGCCTCCATCTGCCCCTTTCTGATAAGCTTTGTTCAGAATTGAAACTGAGGAGAGCTGATCTGAATTTAATTCTATTGTTTCTAAGAAATGTATCCCATAGTTAAAATCTTGTTGTTTTCCTCTAAAGTAAAGATCTTCTTCCTGCATAAAAGGAGTCATGGATACTTGGGGCCAGCATTAGACAAGTTTTATGCTCTGTGAATGGGTTATAGTTACCAAGCAAAATAAATGTGCAGAGGAAAGATAGCCCACACTGTGCTTAAGAAGACTGCTGTTTTCAATGCTACCTTTGGTGCCAGCTGTCTCTGCACATTGTTCTGGAATATCATTCTAATCAGTGCAGAGACCAGACACACAAAAGTCTGTGAAAACCAGGGAAAAAATGCTTAAATCCATAAATCTAAAAAACAGAACCCATGAAGTTGAAGCTATAATGTTCTGAAAGAAAATGCTTTATGGGACCACAAATGGGTGAATCTGATGGAAAGTGCAAATATGTTAATGGGTTGAACCAGAACTAAGGAGTTAAAGAGAACTATAGATGCCTCTCTCTGTAGTAATGTCTCTGGTAACTCTCCTCATTCCTGTCAGCATCATACAATCACAACAGTGAGAGAAAACTCAAGTGTCAAAGAGGGACTCTTCGAGTAGTTATTTGTATGTGGCTTATGCGTGTGTATGCAGGTGTACTTGCCCATATTTTTATCAGGATGTCTTTTACTTATTATTTGACCATTTCAAATATGTAAACAAATCATCTTAGCCATATGTTCTTTCAACTTCTCCCTCTCAATTTCCAACAGGTATCCCCAACACATTTTTCTCCTCTCTATATATCTTCCCATCTTTTCTGCTAATAACAGACTGAGTCTAATTGTTCCTGCCTACCGGAGTGTTAACTAACATTGTTGATTTAATCTTGTGCAGGTAACCACAACTGATGTGGCATCATGGTGAAATTGACAAAACATTTCTAGAAGACACTATTTCTTTGAGCCCCTCTCCATCCTCCAGATTCTATATTTTTCTTCCCTGATTTTGTGATGTTCCCAAAATCTTGGATAGAGGAATTGTATAGATGTCCTATTCAGGACTGAGTACTTATTAGACACTAATTTTCTGCATGTTAGGAGGTCATTTTTAATAAAAAATGGGGTCTCTGACTGAACCGAGCTACTTGCCTTTTCAAGGAGACAAGTAAGCCCCTGTAGGGGCCTCATGTCTCCCCTTACCCAACACTGGGGTTATGGGTACCTGTCTTCACATTCAACTTTTACCTTTATGTGGGTCCTGGACATTTGAATCAGGTCCTCACATACTACTGTCTATTGAACCTGAGCCATCTCACCAGCTCTAATATCTGCTTTTAAGATGTGAATATTTAGATCAGAGTAACGCAGTACTCACAACTGTGAACTTTTTAAATTTACTTTTCTTTCACAGAAGGAAAACATGAAAGCAGTGGGAGAAAGTTGTATGAACGAAGTCCTTGCGGATAGAACCAATTCTCAGTTCACACATTCTCTCAAGATGAACATTCTGTTCAATTTGTGGCTAAATGACACACACTTATGCTGTAAAGAGGAGGATCCCTTCACTTGTGCATCAAATATTTCCCAAGCACCTGTCATTTGGCAAGGTGTAGTATTAACAGATATACGGTATGCTACGCTGATACTGTCATGAATCTCAGTCTTTATAAGGATTATGTATCTCTGGCAGCCGAACAACTATCAACACATTGTATTGCTTTGTGGAGTTACAATGAAGAATGGAGACTATGGTTCTGAAACTATGACAGTGATATATTCCATCTTTTCTCCACATTGTTCACTCTCATGGGAAACAGAGATGAGAATTGATTTGGCTCCAAGATATTAATGATTTCACAAGCTATCTCTTTGTACAACATCTGTTTATTGGAGAGAATATTTTTAAGGAGCTGTGTCTTCTGTCATTAGTTTACAGAAGAAAACTTGGATAGTGTGTTAAATAGCACACTTTTATTGCTCAATTCAGAGTTTCTTATTTAGTTCTTTTTAATGTAATATATTTTGTTTTGATAATAATACTGATGTAGGTGATCTATATGACACATATTTTGAGAAGCCGTCACTCCAAGAAATGGCTAGATATTTGACATCAGTTACGTGTTGTCATAGTTAGATTTAACTATCAACTTCCCACAACCTAGAGTCACCTGAGTGGGGGAGTCTCAACTGAGCATCTGCTCATGTCATGCATACTTTGAACACATCAGTGGAGAGTTGTTAACTCATTCAAGAAGGCTCAGCTCACTGTAGACAGCACAATCCCTAGCAGAAAGTTCTGTTTTGTGTAAGAAAGCTAGACAATCATGAGCTGGTGATGCAGAAGCCAGTATTCCCCTAGGAATTCTGCTTCAAATTCCTGCTTGATTCTCTGCCCTGACTTCCTTCAATCGTGGTCTCTTTAACCTCCTTCCTTCTTAAATTGCTTCTGGTCAGAGTGTTTTTGGCAGCAACTGAATGAAAACTAGAGACAATCTTGGTATCAGTTTCCAAAGGATGGTTCTGAAAAACAGATGTACCCAATACAAGTCTGTGCCTGAGAGAAACTCCTTCAATACTGTAAGTGAATCATCTGGAGATAGTGAATGAACACATATGCTCTAGAATTGGAAAATGATCACTTTTTTAAAACTTACCATGAGAACAATTAGTTTATCTCATTAATAATTTTTCAATTAAATACATGCTTTTCAATTAAAACCATAAAAATAGCTAAATATTTTGAGTTAAATAACATGTAATTGAGTTCTTCAATCATTCTGTAAATAAATATATAATCATTGTATTATCATTATATTTAGTATTTAATATCATCTGTATTTTGCTATATTATATTATCATATGAATACCTTTATAATCTGTAGCTAATTAATTTTCTCAAAATTTACCATCAGTCATTGTCCTAGCAAATATGAAAATAGCTGGTCCATAATATTGCAGTAATATTTTTTTTATTATTGTATACTCTACACCACCATCTAAACTATGTACAGTGCAGGCTTATGGTAATTTATATCAATAGTAAGTAGTACAATACATCCTTACAGTATTCCTGAAGCACAAGTGTGAGAAAATATCTATCGTCTCTTTATTCCTTATTATTCCAGTTGTTACAATAAGGTTGAAGTAGGATGAATTGCTGATGCTTTTCCATGAACACAACCTTAAATTTGCTTTCAAAATTTCCAATATATAATGATGTATTATTTACACAAATGACAGTCATTGTTCTCTGGTGGGTTATTTTACAGGATAATCTAAATTTTATAAAGTTAGAAGCCCTAAGAAATTCCCACACTGTCCTATGGCAACACTGGCAGTCTATACTACTGTAAACTCATTAGTCATGAGTATGTAGGAAGTCTTGACTCATTGCTTAAGGAGAGCATTTGTATCCCTGCATAATACTTAACATGCAAATATGTGTAGATTTTTCATGGAATCACCTTACCACGCAAAGAAGAATTTCCTGTTTATTTGCTAGAATGGCATGATTATCTAACAATGAGTCCAGCACAGATAGTAAAAACAATCCTATTTGTTTGGATCCTTAGACTTTTCTACTGTTCTCATCTTTCCCTAGTCTTCCTCTATTAATTCTGATTGGCCTGATCATTAATACTTGTACATAGACACAGGCACACACATTCCACACTCAGAGGGAGAGAAAAAGAGAGAGAGGAGAAGAGAGAGTTAGAGAGTTTTTTGAAAATATTCTTTTAAAAAAAAACCTGTTGCCATAGTTCAAAAATCTTCAGCATGTTTTTGTTGATTTCCTCGGATTTTACTTTTACTCAAGCTGATTGTTACTCAGGGTCAAAGCAAGACCCTTCTTGCTTCCATTTGAAAGGCCTGGCTTGTGAGTTGCAAATCTGTGACTGCAACAGTCTGAACATCAAACAGGAAGTTCTTAAGAGATCTTCTCCCACCTGTTTATTTGTTATTTATTTATTTATTTATTTATTTATTTATTTATTTATTTATTCTTTTTCTCCTTATCCAATATGGAATTTCTGCATGCTACAGCATTTCCTTGTGTGGTTGTCTTGCTTCAAGTCAGGAGAATTGTTAACTGAATAGTTGTGGCCTCAGAGGAAGACAGAGCACCATGAAGAAGTGTTAAAAAAAAACCTGGCCTCTCAGATATTCTTTCTTCCATTTGCTACTGAGCTACTGTGACAGGATGTTAAGCCCCAGTAATTCCTCTATGATTGAGGACTTTGAAAATGTGTGGAGCAATTTCTGACTTAGACATCAGAATAGCATTCCTTCAGGAGACTTGGTTGGTTGACTTTGATAGAGAATTCTCTGTGATGAGTTGGGCTGCAGATGCAATGGTATGAACTTAAGACTCAAATTGTGTTTTTCCCAAAGACGAGAGGGAAACAGCGAGCACCCCAAACACCTCTTTACCAGAGGGCATAGACGGTACTTTAGTGGCATTTTCCATGCATAGGGAGTAACAGTTATCTGGAACATTTAGTTTTCTAACTTCTAAAGAGATGCCTGCTAAGTTGCTGCATTAAAAGAAAAAAAAAAAAAAAGATACCCAACTGGCAAAATAATAGGAGAGATATGGGGTCTTGCAGCCAGGAAGGTTAACTTTCTGGGACCTGTATCATAGAGGAAAAAACTAACCTCCTCAATACAACAACTTACAAATAAATAAACATAACTTTAAAATTCTAAACACATACACGTTAGTGCAAAAAGAGAAGATACTCTCATCTCAAATGCTATCCGTTTGCTCTCAAAATGGAATGATTTCAATATACTATTGTATTAAAATGCTCAAGATTTCCTAATATGTACTGAAAGACACAAATAATCAACACATTCTTTGCCCAGCAGAAGCAGAGGAATAAGACAAGTAATCACAGAAAAAGAATAAGCCCTCCATGAGCCAGTTGACTGAAAAGTTATTTTGTTGGTCATGCTGTATTCCCTGCTCCAAGGTACAATGGCCCAAGTCAGCTAGGTCAGGGCAGGTTCCCTGTCAATGCTGTGATGTGCTAGAGCTTCAGAAGGAATTGGTTATGAATGAAAACGTTAGTCAAACTACAGTGAATAAAAGTTGTATGTGTAGTTTTTTTTTCTGTTTGTGATTTTGAAGAAAAATATGAATTAGATTAATACTTTATGTATGTGGTTTTCATGCATTGTGTATATGTGTGTGTGTGTGTGTGTGTGTGTGTGTGTGTGTGTGTGTGTGTGTGTGTGTGTGTGTGTAAGGTCCAGAGTGATGAAGAGTGTCTCCCTCTACACCTCTCTTAGTTTGTGAGAAAGTTTCTCTCACTAAAATAAGAGAAATCTTTGAATTTTATATTTTGAGTCATAGAGAAATTATGACTTCAAAATCAATCCATGAAAATCCATTTTGACACATATAATAATGCACATATGTTGAGAAAAACTATTATTAAAGAAATTCAAAGTGCATGTTTAGTTAATGATCTGTAAACATGGCTGTAAATGTGTCAGGTATGAGATACAGAGTATGGGACAGAGTTTTCTTTTTCTTTTTTCTTCCCCACTACAAATAGTTAAAATTTAGCTCTTTTGTTCAAAGTTGTTTCTACAACTACTGTGAAGGTAAAAAAGCTATGTTTGTATTGAAGTATTGTTGATTCTTCCTAGATACAGCTAGCCAGTTGGTTTCAGGGATGGAAAATGCAGCATCTAACTGTCATATCAAACACAACACATTCATCTTTCCAACCATCTGCATCAGAGACAGGAATGGAGTCATTTTAAAATATGAAATTTCTTGATCAATGAATGTTAACAATTATGTTGTGCTACCAAAGCATACAAATTTCTCTTTTAAACTAATTTTTATAGTCATTGAGACCAACTAAAATGACCCCAAGACATAAAACACATGCAGTGACTTTTTTCCTCTTTCCTAAGATAAATGAACAAAATGAGATTTGTCACAAATTTTTCTACTAGAAAGTTGCAATGGTTTCTTTCTTTCTTTCTTTTTCTTTCTTCTTTCTTTCTTTCTTTCTTTCTTTCTTTCTTTCTTTCTTTCTTTCTTTCTTTCTTTCTTTCTTTCTTTCTTTCTTTCTTTCTTTCATGATAACACAGGGCTAAAAGAATTTACATAATTTAAGTTACATAGCTAATAAGTGCCCACGGTCAGCTTTGCCACAGGCTAGCATCTGTCTTGGTTCCTCTATGTATGTGGAGTTAAATATGTTTTTTTATTTTAAAAGACAAAGTGAACTGGGGATGTGACTCACTTGTGAATCATTTGCCCAGGGGAAAGAGGAGGATCCTGGGTCCCACTCTAGAGTAATATGACTATGTGGGACATGTTCATAGTGTCAGTATACTACTTACAAAGAAAACTGTGTGCTGATCAGTAACATTGAAAGTAGTTAGGCATTCTGTCCATTCCCTCAGTGTTTTTCTATATTCCTCTGGGCATTCACAGACAATGCAGAAGTGGAAACCATTTAATTAGTTTACTCAAGTGGAAAAAAATGTAGCAATTTGAAGATTATCACTTTCTATCACAATCTAAAGATAGATTGGAACTTAATATAATGGTTACTGAAATAAGAATTGTATGTCTGAGGATAACGCACGGCAGTAGCCCAGCGCTGCCTGGTAAGATCAATTTATGGACACACAACAATTACCAAAACTCATTAACATAAATGATTATTCAAAAGCCACACTATTTGATGGGAAAATATTGTTGTTGTTCTTCCTGCTGTTTGTTTATGGGAGGTGGTTTGTGTGAATCTATATACATTCCTTCTTTAAACATGCAATGCCTTGCAAATGAGCCTTAGCAAAAGAATTCACTTATTCACTCTCTTTTATTAAAATATTCCACTGGATTCCATCTGAGTTTGATGTTAAAGATGGTTAATTAGACTTCTTGGATAAGTGTCATATCTTATAATACACATTTTACAAGTGGCCAATATTTATTGGAGATTTTGCTTCAGAGACTCAGAACCGAGATGACTATTTTAAGACTAATTTTCATTATTTCTAGTATTGTATATGTTTGCTTATAGGTGCACATGAATGTAGGTGCACAAGGAGTTTAGAAGAGAAGCTCCAGCTTTCCTGGAGATGAAGTTCCAGGCAGTTACAAGCCACCTTGTGTGGATACTGAGGTTTGGACGCAAGTGCTCTGTAAAAGCTTCACCAACACTTTACCACTGAGTAATCTCTCCAAACCTCAGTGTTTAAAATAAAAACATAATCTAAATTTGTATATTATCATGGTTATCCTTTAATCAGGTTCATGGGGTAATTCACACTCTTAGTCATTATGTAAGTTATGTGCAAGCAATCCATTGATTTATTTTGGTTTATATTGATTATATTGGTTATATCAATCTATTGATTTAAACACAAAAATAGATACTACCAACAATGCACTGAGTTTTAGGTACAATGAAATAACAATTCTATATGATCTACAAAAACAAAAGTCCATTCTTGCTTCTCAAATGAACCATATCAATGTACAGAGTAACAGAGGGTAATAGCAACCTAGCACACATCTTCCAGGCATGAGCTGAAGGGAAAGCAGGTTTGTTGTGATAATAATCACTTCAGACACTTTATAGATTGAGGTTTGTGACATTATTTAGTGTTATTTTTTTCAGATTCGAATCTCTCTCCTCTCTCCCCCCCCTCCCCCCCCTCTCTGTCTCTCTCTCTGTATACTTATCTACCACAGTCTATATGTACACATGCCTACAGAGGCCAAAGGAGGGCATCAGTTCCCTAGGGATGGAGTCACCCTGAGTAGTAAGCTATTAAACAAGAATGCTTGGAACCAATCCCCTGTCCTTTGAAAGAGCAAACAATGCTCTTGACTATTTCACCATCTCTCCAGCCAATCCCCTGGTCATCATGAACAAGGAGGGAACATCTGAACTTTGGAAATAAGAGACACAAACAGCTGACTTTGAAATGCTATAGATTTCTTTAAGAGATTATTCCTATAAAGTATTTTAATTAAAAGAAATCCACCTGGAAGTTAGAACAGTATCTGGATGGTATGAAAAAACAAAACCAAAGAGGAAAGTGATTTCCACTCATAGAAAGAACACTGTGGGGTTTCTGGTATTAGTTCAGTGAATACGTGTCACTGTCTGGATACTCAATAGCCTTAAAATCTCTTGTGATGGGCCCTAGACAATGACAACATTGAGACTGGTCTTATCCTGAGATCCTAAACCTTATCATGGTTAATTCATAGACAAGGAGATTATTAAGAGGTGGATCTTGATAGAAGAAAGTAGGTCCCAGATTATGTGCTCTAAGAGGTGCATTTGGTTCCTAGTCCTTTGTACTGTCAGTCTCTCTTCTTCCTCTGTGTCCTGAAGTAGAACTTTGGCTTCTGCTATTCTCTGTGCTAAGATGTTCTTCCCAACAGTAGCCAACAGTGATGATATGGAAATATTATTAAAACTCTTGTAGCCATGAACCTAAACTCTTTCAAGTAGTTTCTGAAACAAGGCATTAAAGAAGATTTTTGAAATATTTGAGGCTTCAGATACTTATGCAAGGCTTTTATAAAAATCAAAATGTTATATCTATTTTTGGTTTTGTTTACATGTACACCCACACACCTTTCTACTAATTCAAACTGTCTTTTCATTAATAAAGTAGCCACAGAAACCCATTTCAGGGAAAACTCAATAGAGCAGTTCCAAAAATGTCAAGACTAAGGTTGCCTCAGAACAAATGCAACAGTCTTGATGTAGGACAAAAATATCAAAATTAAGTCAAAATAATAGAATTGTCAAATTTCAAATCTCTCTTGAAAGAATAACAGTATTGAATGTTGAAAAAATACTATAAACACTTCATTGTCCTTTTTTTTAAAAGGACAATTATTTTATTATTTTATAATAAACACATATTCAACATCTTTAAGTCTAAGATATTGGAGATTAAGATTCCAATTGATTGTTTTAGGGCTGGAACAATGGACACCTTTATATCTCTGTCATTTGAGAGGTCAGCAATTTTTTCCCTATTGCCCTTATAAAATAATAAATCCACACTATGAAGTGGATTAATAATAATAATAATTAATAATAATAATAAATAAACTGACTGTTGCAAAATCGGTGATGGCAAGCAGAGTTTATGCATTTGCCTTTATGTATGAACAGGTGTGTTGTGTATGGGTGCACAGGCACTAGTGTGACCTAAAGTCAACTTTAGGTGTCCTTCCTCAAATGTCATTCATCAGGTTTTTCATTTGAGACAATGTCCCTTACTTGGTCTGGAAAGCAGCCAGACCGGCTTGCCAAAGAATCCCTGACTCTGACTTTATTATATTTGGAAATATTTTAAACTGCTTACCAAATAATGGTTGTAGTAAGAACATTATAAACAAAACAAAACAAAACAAACCAAAAAAACCAAGACACCATGCAGAGCACCAAAATACTCTACAAGTAAAGGAAAGAAAAGTCTGTCTAGATATATGAGGTAGACATTCCAGTAGGAATGTCTCTGGTTGTCTTCTGTTTTCACCACCAAAAGCCCCAGCCAATGGCAATACTTGGCTAGTCTTTGGATGAACATCAATTGAACTCAACATTCCTCTTGTATTCATATCAAATAGAAGTCCATTCCATGGGACAGACTTGCCATGATGTTGACTCCCAGCTCCAAGTGCCACGTTTAAATATGTTAAAGCATTGCCACTGCAGCTGGCTCCAAATGGAAGAAGTAGTGCCAAGCTGCAGAGAGCTCCACTGACCCAGCTAATGCTTGCTGCCTTGAGAAATGTAAAAGTAAATGGCTTGGCACACAGGTGAGGCACTGCCTTGGCTCCTGCTGTCTATAGCTCCCTTGCTACCCTCTCCTGGCAGGCAAAAATAGAACAACTTTGAAATGTGTCCTTTATGCTTTTGTCTGGTCCTAAGATATTTGAACAAGGATCAAAATAATCTCTGATAGATCCCATTTCAAATCCCAAAGCTGGAAAAGAATTATAAACTGTTTGTATTGTGTAGAGGTGGGAAAATATTGAGCAAATGCAAGAAATAGGCTTTAGAGGTAGAGAGAGTTAAACTAAGGTGTCAAGTCACTGCTAACTATGAGACATCTGGCATTTCTCTTACCTGGGTAATTTTAATTGTAATCTAGCAGGATATTGTGTGTATATGTGTGTGTGTGTGTGTGTGTGTGTGTGTGTGTGTGTGTGTATGTGTGTGTGTGTGTGTGTGTGTGTGTGTGTGCTTGAACAGATGTTTACATGTGTACTCATGTGGAGGAATGTGTGCATGTGCACATATCTTGGTGTCATCCTTCCATCACAGTTCACCTTTTTTTGATGATAGGCTGGATGACTAATGAGTCTTAGGTATGTATCTGCCTTCATCTCACCAGTGCCTGGATTACAAGCACACTCTCATGGCTATCCCTTTTTTTAAAAAAAAAATATGTGTTCTGGGGAACTAAACTCATATCTTCCAGCTTACAAGCAAGAAGTTTACTAGATGTCTATGTCAACATACCATAGAAACATTTTCTAAATTCATTTCCATGATGCTCTCTAAAGTAAGGCAAGAGTGCAGGGTGATATAAAAAGGCATTTCTTAGCATACTAAATACTTTCTCATTGCTGTCATAAAATACATGGCAGAGGCAACTTAAGGGCAGAAAAGATTTATTTGGGTTCATAGTTTCAGAGCAGAGGTGTCCATCATAGCAATGCAGGCAAGGTGTGGAGCTCCAGGGAATATGTGACTGATGTGGCTCATTCATATGGTATAGAGCAGGAAGTTGAAATAATTGCCTATAATGGGAAGAACTTATACTATTCAAAGCACCATCCCTAGTGCTCTATTTCTGACAGCTAGAATTTATCTTCTGAAGATTCTAGAACCTTTCTAAATAGTATTGCCATTTGGGCAACAATTGCTCAAATGGGAGCTGTGCAGGAACATTTCAGAAGCATCTTATGATACTTAGAAAATAGACTTTGTGAAGTGAGGCATGGTGGGAAAAAGGTTTTAGCTCATGGTATGTCAGAAGATCATTCTTGATAAAGGTACTGAAAAGGTCAAGACATTAATTCGGTATGAAGTTAGCACAGTCGAGAAACAAAGGAAATGAAGTGGCTTCAGTGTACTACAGTATAGAGAGGCTAAAGGTGAGATAAGGGAATTGAGGGTAGCAGTTGGGAGATGACATAAGGTTATATAGCTTGAGAAACAGCATTATGGAGTATTTAAGGGCAATGGGAAGCTGTATGAGTGTTCTTAAGTAGGAAACTATGATGTGATTCATATTTTAAGATATCTTGGCTTCTTTGGGGAAAGTGAAGAAAGGCATGGAGGAAAGTTGGAGTGGAAGAATCAGGTGCTCTTAGCCAGCTGATACACAAATGTGATTGGGTTGGAGCTGAGGCAATGGAGATGGATTATGCGCTGTTATAGGAGAAAACTCAAAGAGCTTTTGCATGTGTGTAAAGAGATGCAGGTGGAAGGGGAAAATGAAATCAGGATGACTTTTAGCCTAGCCAACTCCCATTTGCTGGGAAATGGAAATTAGGAAGCAACAGATTTTGTGACAAGAGGGGAAACCTGGGTGTAACGGAGCAGCTTTGTTAATTTTAAGATGACATTTGAAACTCTCACAAGTGATCGAGATTGCAGATAGAGTTTAAAATTAATCACCGTATAGATAGTGTTTTAGCAATCAATGAACAAAAAACATCCACCAAGTGAAGGGAACAGAAAAAGTCTTGCCAAAGAGCTCCAGGTGGATATAAGATAGATCTTTACAGAGAACCAGAGAATTGATGGGCCAGAAACTAATAGTGTGGTTGATGAGGAAAAGTGAAAGGCAGGGTATCAGAAAGGTAGCTACAGAAGAATGTGTGCAAGAGGAGGGATAGAATAGGTCTTATAGATATTTGAAGGGCTACATGAAACAAAGTCAGGACTTGTGCAGTGTTTTTTACAGGTTGAGTGCAGTGGTGACCTAAACAAAATTGTATTAACAAGACAGGAACAATGGAAACATCAATCGACATTGCAAGGCGGGCAAGGGGACAAAAGTACTACAGTCAATAAAAAAACTTGCTGTTTGGAGAAGAAGAATTAGACTTTCCCTGGGGTGAGCTCCCTTGTAAGTTGTCCAATGCAAAGTAGTCAGCCCCCAGACCATATATACACAAGCAATAAAATGGACTCAGTATCTATATACACATACACACAATCAGGAGGAAATGAAGAGGGGCAAATGTGTGTGTGTGTGTGTGTGTGTGTGTGTCTGTGTGTCTGTGTGTCTGTGTGTGTTCGAGTGTATATGGCAGAAATAGAGAGTAAAAGAGGTGCAGGTTCTTTCATTGTGGAAAAATTTTAATTTTCAAAGAATATTCTTATGTTTCAAATTTAATGTTCAAATATTCCTACCTGTTGTTTACAATAAGTACATTGTTAATTTTAATACCGGCTAAATAATAATTTTAAGCCTAATACATTCTTTTCTTCCTTTTAATTCAAAGCTATGTCATTATTAGTGATATGTTATTTTTACGTATTTTTATTGAAAATAAATTCTTTCATCATATATGTACACCATGATTATAGTTTCTTCTCCCTCTACTCCTCCAAGCTCCTCCCCATGAACCCTCCCCTCCAGATCCACTCCCTTTTCTGTCTATCATTAGAAAAGAACAGGCTTCTACATGATAATAATCAAACAGGACAAAATTAAAAGTAAGATGAAGCAAAGCTTTCAGTTTGAAGTTTGACATGGCTACCCAAGAGGAGGACAAGCGTCCCAATATCAGGCAAAAAACTCAAATATCCACTTCTTCTCTCAGTCAGGAGTCATATAAAAACACTAAGCCAAAAATGCTAATATGTATGCAGAGAATCTGGTAGAGAGCCATGTGGGCCCTGTGCTTGCCACTTTAGTCTCTGTGAATTCATGTATGCCTTCCTTAGTTGATTCAGAGGGCTAGGTTCTTCTAATGTCCTTCGTCCCCTCTGACTCTTACAATCTTTCTGCCTTCTCATCCATAGAAAGTAGAATCTTATTTTGTCTATTTCTCTACTGAGCAACAGAAAACATCAGCAGCTAAGAATACGTTTCAGGAGAAGGACACTGCAATCTTCCAAGAATCGTCAGGTTGGTGTAGTAATTAAAAAAATATAGAACAGAGTGCAATAGAACTTTATGGAAAATTTAAGGGCATGTTTGGAATTAATAATTACAAGGATAAAGTGAGTCCTGTCAGTAGGAGGTTGTAATTTTCTAAAGTGATACTCTGTTGATTCTGAAATATCGACTAAGGTATTTAATATGGGAGAAGAAGATAAATTTAAGCATCTTACAAGGAATGAAGACAGTATAAAGTTTATGCTAAACTAGGGGTGAAATGGGGTGCTGATTAAAGCCAACTGAGATTAAGGGACATTGAAAACAGGTATGGGAGTGATCTTGGTAAGTGTTCCTTCGTGAGTGGGCTATACCAAATAGGAATTTTGCCTTATTTGTGAAGCCAATTAAGGAAAAATGTAAAAATGTCTCTGCAATGGGCAAGCTCACATGAAGTCCTTAAAACAAAAAGGCAATTGGGGTGTAAATTCCAAAGTGTTTAACAGATCAATGTGAGAAAAAAAATGTGAGTCAGGTAGTAAAATTGATGGGTTCGGGAAGGAGAGCAGGGATAATGACAGGGAAGAGGAGAGGGAAATAAGAATAAGTGGAGACAGAGATTTGAGAAAGGTAGGTTAAGAAATGGAGTAAAAGTTCAGAATGTGAGGCACTGTTAGCCTAACTTAGAAGAGCATGTGGTATGTGAGAGGCAAGCCTTTGTGGGAGAAGCTTGCCATGGAAACAATGGCCATTGGGTCCAATCAGATTTCAGGGGAACCCAGCAAATTCACGTGGGAGATAGTTGGCTGATGGCTACCCTTGTGTCCCTTCCTTTCATATGTATATCATAAAAAGATAACAACATACTTATATAACTATTATACAAATCACACACACAGACACACACACACACACACACACACACACACACACACACATAAGGACCTAGAATCATTTCGAAATATTATTATCACTATGATCTCATAGCTCAAGATTATCTCAAATTTCAATTCATTTAGAGTAGTAAATGTGTGGAGCTGTTTGTTTGGTTTTTGGTTTGTTTGTTTTGTTGTTGTTTTTGTTTGAGATAAGGTCTTACTATGAAGCTCAGGCTAGCCTAGAACTCACAATAACATTGGAAGTATTGGGTTTACAATTATACATCATAAAACCTGGCTTTCATGGAAATTTTTATTGAAATTTATAAGAGAAAAAGTCACATTTATGTATTTAAAATGAATGTTTACGTTGGATGATTACTGATGTGTCTAAAATTAACCTATTAGTTGGTGATTTTCCTTAAGCAAAGCAAACATGGCTCCTAATTTCACCCCAAAGTAATCTAGTCCTACTGAATTTTGTAGATGGCTGCAAAATACCTAAACAATACATGTAAGCAAACTCTTCTCTAAGACTGCACTCTGGATGAAAGTGGCACTAGCCTTCCAGTACACACCACACATTTCTGATGTTAGTAAGAGAATTTTATGTTGAACTAAAGTAGATTGAGTATATTTCAAAGTCTGATTGTCTGTTGTACTTCCTTTATTTATACAATTTAATTAAGCATTGCATAAATTTAGAGACTCATTTATTCAAACAAAATTGACTTGAGCACTAAGAAATGTTAAGAAAAAGCCCTGAGATCATTCTTATGTAAAAGAAGGTGTAAACATGACAACTCTTAATTATTGGGGAGAGATCATATTTGACCAGATGCTTCTGTTAGAGTGCCTGTTTAATATGAACAAGTTTTTCTTTCTTTTTTTTTTTTTTTTTTTAAGAACAGGAGGATTGATGTGGTGGTTACAAACTCATAATACCATCTGTGGGAGAATGAAGATGAGTTTGTAGTCAGAGTGAGACCCAGACTCAAAAAGAAAATAAAAACATAAAGAATGAATCACGCACATTAACTCGATGAAACTATATTTATAAGTTTAGGTTATTAAAAAGAAATTTGTTTATATCACTGTATCTCTGATCTAGCATAATAATTTCCCAATAAGACTTATACTTATTAATAATAAACAAGTACATAATGGTTAATAATAGCATGGGTTTTAAAAGATATATGAAGTGTTCTGAAAAAAGTTAACAAGTGGAGGAATCGACTTGGTAGTGGGTTGAAGGACATTTTGTATTAAGTTTTGAAAGCTAATCAGGTACTAACTACATCAACAAGATGTACCTTTCCTGAATAGTAAAAATACTTAGAGCATTGCACTAGGATAGCAGAGAATTTGAGGAAAATGAAAGGAAAATCATGAAAGATGAGGCATTCGGAATAATTGGGGAGAGATTAAATGGAGAGGAATGAGACAATTCAATATTTCATAGTTTATAAAAGATACTTCCAAGATAAAATGTCAGAGACCATCAGAAAAAGGATGTGGTCTATGGACAAAGGAATATAAAAGATAATATAACTTTGAGTAGAAATACTAATATTGAGAAAAGTGGAATTCAAGGTTAAAAGCTGTTTATCAAATACTACTAATAAATATTTTACCAATATGGTATATCATTTACAGTTACAACAGATTGAATGTATCTTTAAAAACCAGAGCTTTAAAATCAACATTTTCATTGTGGTGGCTAGAGAGATGTCTCAGTAATTAAGCATGCTTACTACTCTTACAGATGTATCTAGTTTGATTCCAGATGTCATATTGAGTGGCTCACAACTGCTTATAATTCCAGATCTAGGGTATCCAGCAACTTCTGACCTTTGAAGGCACCTGCACACATATAATGCAGTCATAGATACACACACACACACACACACACACACACACAAAAAATAATAAATATTTTAAAATAAAATAATCATTTTAAAAGAAAATAAAACTTTATGAGGAAGTTGATAAAATTATACTGCATTATACTTATATAATTATGTATCTTTGGCACATCATATAATTTATGAAAGGGTTTTAAGCTTTAAATTGTAGTGTGATGCCTGGAAGAAGTGAAAAATGGCTTTTGTTTATGTTCCTGTCCAAGGTGTGGTGGATGATTATGAGTTTGATTTGGATTGTTCATTGCAGGTGGTTATAATTTTACTCCATGCAGCTGCTTTGCAACATGTAACTTGCTTTAGGATTACATGCCAACTGGACTTCTAGGATCTTTTGCCTGGAGTATATAAGGGTCGAAGTTCCAAGAACTGGGGTTGTTTTGTTGTTGTTGGTTGATTGGTTGGTTGGTTCATTGTTGGTTGGTCATTGGTGGGTGGATCTGTTGGTTATTGCTTAGAAGAACATCAGCTGGAGAAATTGGATACTGAGCTAAGATGCTAGTCTAGCTCACAGTCAACTCTTGCTCTCCAAGCTTTGGACAGCGTAAAATGGCTGTGAATATTTATTCCTTTCTCTCCTTCTCTCTATCAAGGCCACCTAAAGGGTGGCAAAGATCTCTTTTTTTTTTTTCAATCCTTCCTTTCTCTTTCCCCAAAGTGAGGATACAAGCACGGTAGCTAACTGCTTCATTAAAAAACTTTAGTAATAGCTTTGGATTACAATTTTTATATGAAACATTCTGTATTTCCAACTATTCAAGAAGTATTTGTACAAAATTTCATATATGAAACTAAATGTAAATTATCAACAAATTTGGCTGAAGCAACAGGAAGCAATTGTTCTTGTGAAAAACAACACTGAATAAAGATGGAGAAGCTGAAAATGCAAGCCTCCGCTCTTCCAGTGACCCTTGGCACGAGTTATAAATGTGAGAATAGAAGTCCATCACTTTTCCTACTGTTAACTCACTTTCTATTTATGACTGTTTGGATCAGAATGTTCCTCAAAGGCTGTGTTTGAATATGTGTTGCTAAAATAATGCCTGATTTGTGAACTTCTGACAACTATGGGCCATGAAGCCATCATAATAGAAGAAAGTTGTTGGGAGCAGCCTTAAAGATAATATTCGCTTCTGACCAATATTTCTGCTTCCTCTCTCTACTTGTAAGCTCTTGACATCACAGAGGGAGCTGACTCAACCTCTACAAATTCCTGGCCATGAAAGACTGTGCCCTTGAACTGTGAGCCAAAATAAATGTCCCAAGTTGGTACTGTCAGGTACTTTATCACAGGTATGAGAAAGCTAATTATCATCATACTCTTGAGTATGACTGTAGTGTAGCCAAATCCAGGATTTGGAAGACTCTGCCAAATGAAAGCAGGAATGTGGCTCACTGGTAGAGTGCTGGCCTAGCATGCATGAGCCTTCATTTTGAGCTTCAGCACGGCATAAACCTGGGAAGGTGGATACATGCCTGTAATTCAAATAGCAGGGAGATAGAAACAGTAATATCATGAGTTCATGGTCATTCTTCGTTACATAGCAAGCTCAAGACCAGTCTTGGCTACAAGGAACCCTGGCTCAAAAGACTATCAAAAGAAAATCAAGACTAGTGGTTAAAGATATATTAAGCTTTTCAAAACAATGTGATATCAGAGCATTAAATCAAGTACAGGGAGGTCTTTCTGCATTCAGGGTCTGTGACATGTATCAATACGCGTACATATGGTCACTTTTAACAGTACCTCCCTCTGTCTTCTATCTTTATCAATTAAGACAATTCAACACTGTTGCACCACCATATTTTATCAGGGCTGATTTCCCCTGATCATCTTACACACAGAAACTCTTCACTTGTGAGCAATTTCATTAAAGTGACCACATCCACTCTAAAAATATAAATCTTATAGTTTGTTTTTCGATAGAGTAGTATCCCAAGATCTTATGGGGAATGATTCAGCTTTAACTTCAGTGTTCCTGTGCTTCCCACATAGAACATATCAGCAAGATGTGTTGGTTTTAATATCATGAAGTTTGAATTTTATCAATTTCTTCCCAAGTCCAGGAAAATCATCCTATTCTATGATACACAAATCACAGCTGTAAAGTAATAAGTAATATCTTCTGTACATTTTTGTCCTTTATAAGATATTCTGCACATAATTAAAGAATAAATGTGAATGTACTTTTTGTGTCTGTGTCAATGAACAATAAACAAAGTCAATGAACAACCTCAGATGTTGTCCCTCAAAGTCCACTCACTTTGATTATTGATACAGAGACTGTCTGGATCTCATCAAGTATGGGAGGCTTTCTAACTAGAGAGCCCTAGAAGTCTGCCCTTCTCCACCTCTCACACACTGGGATTCTGGTTTGTTTTCATATGGGTTCTGGGATCAGATGCAGATCTTTATGCTTGCATAGCAAGCACTTTGCCAGCTGAGTTTTCATTCCAGACACAAGATGTCAACATTTAAATCCACAGTTCAGATCATAAGATTTTCTTTATTTTCCAGACAGTGGCAGCACATGCCTTCCATTTCAGCATTTGGGAGGCAGAGTAAGGCAGATCTTTGTGAGTTCAAGGCCAGCCTGGCTTAAAGAGTGAGTTCCAGGACAGCTAAAGTTAAAACAGAGAAACCCTTCAAAATAAAATAAAATAAAATAAAATAAAATATTCCCTTAATTTGAAGCTTTCCAGATTCCTAGAGCATGGAATATGAAATCGGAACTCCTCACATTGTTTCCTAGAATTCCATATATCTCCTATTTGCCTGAATCCATCCCTTCAGTACTCCTAATACTAGGTTCCTATATCTAAAGATACAAAGTTTACCAAAAAAATCAGGAATTTACCTTTAACACTTGAGGCTCTCTGATGACTCAACTACCTTTGTCTGAAGGATTTCCCAGCTCGATCTCAGCTCCTTTCACTAAGGTGCAGCTCACTCATTCTTCCTGCAATTGCCTCTCCACCATTACTTTGTGGTTCGTGGAGATGTGAATTATATTCAATGCTATTTTGCTATCTAAAATCTACCCATTTATTTGCTTAATTAGCTATTATGTAAGTTTCTCTTCTGTTGCTGTGATAAAGTACCCTGCCCAAACCTATCTAAACGAGAAAGAATTTATTTGGTAAAGGCATTCCAGAGTAATAGAGTTCATCTTGGTGGGAAAATCATAGCAGCAGGGCTATGAAGGAGACCATTTCTTTGCATCAGCATTATGGAACCAGAGAAAGAGAGAATTGGAAGTGGAACAGGCTATAAGATTTCAAAGCCACCCACAGTGATGTAATTCCTCCTGCAAGGTTCCACCATGTAAGGTTCCATAACCTCAAATCAGTACCACTAGCTGGGACCAAGCTCCAACAAGCATGTGGGAGGCATTTCTAATTCAAATCACAATAGTTGCTAAGTTTCTTGGTTATTTGTTTTTAAACATAAATCAAAGCAAGGTCTATTAGATAGAAGAATACATGGTGCAATCTTATATTACAGCTACAGATAATATTTTGGATTTAGAAAAAGCATGTGGAGAAATAAGAAGGATTCAGTATCTAACTCCTATGAGATAATTAAGAATTAACATTAATGAGTGATCAAGTATGACTGGAGGGGCTGCTCAGTGGTGCTTCTCTTCGAGAGGATCCAGTTTCAGATCCAAGCACTCCATGTCCAATGGTTTGAAATCACCTGGAGCTCTTCCTCAAAGGGATCTGATGACTTTTCCCAGGTTCTGAAGATACCCTCCCCCTTACACACACACACACACACACACACACACCAGACACACAAATGATATACACATAAACAGATGCACATACATAAACATGAATAAAAATAAATAAATCTTTAAAAGACAATAACCAAAAATGAATGAGTGAAGGCATGCATTCCTCCACATGCAAGGCCAGACAGAAGTGCACATAGAATTTTTGTCTTTGACTTTAAAATCATATCCAGTTTACTGAGCTTCCATGTTTCATTTCCCAACTCATCAGGAAGAACAGCATGGCCTCTCAGATCTCATCTAATGATTAATCAACAGATATTATAGATTGCCTCTTTAGACATTGAACAGGACTTGATGATGTGGGAAAGTAAAAATAAAGCATACACTTTGTCCATCTATTAGAGGGAGCTAAGTCTTTCCAATAGTGCCACTCATGGATCAAAGAACTAAGGAAGATCATGAGAAAAGATGGGAATGCAGACCCAGTAATATCTTGAGGAAGGCCTAGACTTCAGATAATGTTCTACCATTAGACTGAAAACTAAGATTTGCAAATGTTAGTGTGACCTGTTCCACAGGAGCCTTGCAAGGGAGCAAGTGTGTGGCTTTGCATACTGCAAAAGTTTTAAGCATAGAAAATAATTTAGGGTTGTATTTAGTAAGATTGCTAAGATGCTGGGTACTAAATTCATTTAACCATTGAAATGCAGACAATGAAGACTAATAAGTCATTCCTGGCAGAGAAGTAACTGTAGTAGGGAAAGTGACATGTTAAGATTTAATCTCTAAGAATTTATAGAACAATTTGGGTCGGTAGGAATAAACCCTAGAATACTATAACTGTCTAGCTATAACATGATATGTGAGTTGGCTAGTAATTTTGCATTGAACTCTAGAGGTAAAAATAGCAAGCCTTGGGTATGTAACTAGATTTTATTTTCTTATTTGGAAGATCAGCAATCAGATTCTTGGCTGTTGTTTTGATTCTACATTCTGAAAGTGAATGTATACTCACTTTTGTGGGTGTACATTTCTTAAAAAATTGATTTCTGATTTCATAAACAGATTTGCTTTATGTGTCCCAACTTCTGAAATTCTAGTCCAAAGTCAGTATTGTTTATATGCAGTTAGGTGAAGAATAGATATATTGTTGGCCTTTCTTATTTAATATTATTAGTAAAGTTTTTATCTAAAAATAGAATCAGAAACTGAATCACAGTATTCTTCTGTTAATGTTTCAAAATTAGAGAAAACTGCAGTCTGATTTATTAGCTGTCTCTAAAGAGAATTGTGAGCTATATGCACCAAAATGACTAAGCATTTGGCATCAGTATCAGAGATACTCAATAGATATCTCTAGAAAAGGTTCTGAGTTCTTTAGATTATATAAAAAATTCTTATGTAATATATGTCTCCAGTGAAGCTGAAGAATCTCTGTCATGAATGACATGATATAGATGTTGATGAACATGTCCATCTCAACCTATGATGACAGAGATTCTCACTTAATTCTCTTTAAGTTTTCATAACTCTTTGTCTCCTATTCTTCCTATTTCCACCAGTATTCATCTCTTTTTGAGATTTTAGATTTATTTGTCAAAATTGAGGTCAGAAAATTAAGCCCTTTCTTCATCCTTTCCTAAGAAGGAGAACAGAAACAGGAGATGGGTTTTTGGCTGCCTGTCATGTGGGATTCCAACAAGTCAAATACTTACAATAGTTTCCTTCCAGGGTTCTAGAACACTTGATTGCAAAAGAGATATCAAAAACCACACAGTTGTGTCCCTTTCCCTTGGTCTCACACAATGCCCTTCTTAAATTTCAGTCCCAGTTGTGATATCCAGAAACTCAGCATCATTCTACAAATATGTCACTCTGAATAGCAGGATGGAAAACTGTGAGGACTATAGGCCCTGCTAAATTACCAGACTTCTTTGTGCTCCTCGCCACCTATACAATAAGGGTAAATCCACATTGAGTATGTGAGGCAGACACATGTGAGATTCTCAGAAAAGGAATTTTCATGGTAGGTTTACCAGTCACCCCTTAGTTCCAAATAATATAATTAATGAACATTGCTTTCTGTCCTTGTTTGTGAGACAAAGTAAGGCAAAAGAAAAAAGTAGACCCAGCACTGAAAAGATGGGCAGGTACTCTTCACAGCTGTGGTGGCATTGATGCCAAGCTCTGTCATTTTCTATTGTTAATACAAAAAGATGTAATTAAGAATAACAGATCCAACTGGTCTGTTCACATTAGGACTCAGGTGTGCGCACGGGCACACGCACGTGCATGCGCACATAAACACAAACACACACACACACACACACACACACACACACACACACGTGTATGTTGCCTATGCTTATCTAACTGTGCATTTGGGTAACTATACTTCTACTTTCTGTAGGGAAATAAATACTGTTAAAGAAGCAGTGGTGGGATTAAGAAATCCTGACTATGGCTCCCTCACTTCCTTCTATAACAGCATTCCTGATAATGGTAAATTACAAATTCAGGTTGAAAAGATGAGTATGAATACAAGAAATATATTTTGATTTTTTCATAATATGAACAGAATGATATAAATATGAACCTGTAAATTATTTGCTGCATGAATTTTTCTTGTCATTGCTGTAGGCAAAAGTATAATTTAAAGATGAGTCTGGGGAGGTCCTGTGCCTATTACAAGTCATAATTTCATCACTTCTGTAAAAGGCTGACCTCTATCAGAACTCAATACAGGCAGCCTTGCCAATCATCTACTGGAGGCTGCAGTTAAACCTGGGCTCAGCAGGCGGGCAGAACTTGCATGGCCATCCACATCACAACAGCTAATTCTCATGCAAAGTTGTCCTGACAGTGACAGAAGGGCTAATGCCACCTGCTGTGTGGCAGGGCACATGGCCTATTTTACAGTCCCTGGAGAGTGGATAAGAAATTAATTATAGAATGATTAAGGGAAAGACATTTTCATAATTTGTTTTCTCTCTTTGCACCTTTCTCTTGATTTCCCCTACGGTTTCTATACCTAATCTGTTATTTAAATAATCAATTCCATCTCCACCTTTATGTGGAAAGGAAAATGGTTAAGAAATAAACTGTACAAGGTCAATGCTAAGATTCTTGATATTCAACAGTGATTATGAAAAGCTTTGTGTGGTAACAGCAAGCTAATCCAACAACAGGCAACAGGACTGTTTGCCAGCCTCCTGAAACTATATTCACAGTCTACTGTAACCCAACATATGTGCACCTCAAACCATTGAGCTTTGCAAAAATGTGCAGTAAATTCCATAGGGCTGGTTTGAAAATGAAGTTACGTGTATAACACTCACAAAACTGTGAATGACACATGCGACACCAACATATGGCCCAAAACAGCGCAGCTGTATTCGTGTTGCCTAGCTATGTCAGAAGCATTGCAGTAAGACACACAGCCTTACTGACTGGGGATGAATATGAGAATGATTGTTTGAATCCTGGGAGTTCTTATAGAGTGGAAGGACGACGAAGAAAAGCACACAAGATGCCAATGGGTGTGGCTAAGAAAGTTGATAGGATTTTGCTCTTCAAGGACTTTGCATATGGCTCTATTAGGCTAGGTATTGGTTTGGTTTCTGTATTCCTTCAGTGTTTTCATTGGCACAACTGTTCTTAAGAAAATATAGTCACATCTCTATGATATCAATATATGTATAGATATACCCACGACTTTAGTGCCAGGGAACAAGTTTACATTTTGAAAACATGTAAATCTGACTACATTTAGAGCTTTATATAAGTACTGACAGCCCCCAAATAGGTATGAATTGTTTCCCACAAATATTCACATATTTTTAACTTATTATATTATTGTGGTCATCTACATGTAATTATGTGCACCATGTGCATGCCTGATTCCAGGGAGATCAGAAGATGACATTGGATCCCCTGAAAGTTGCAAGCAGTTATGAGCCTCTGAATACGTCCTAGGAAATAAGCACAGGTTCTCAGAAAAAAAAAATTCAGTGCTCTTAACTGATGAACCATTCGCCCAACATCAACATATAATAATTGTAATATCATGATTTATTGCTAGTGATGTGAGATATAGTTCAGTCATTAACAAACACATATCCCTGGCTTTAATACTCAACATCACATTAGGTTATGTAGCATAACCCTCTAATCCCAGAACTGGGAAAGGAGAAGGAGAATGATCAAAAGTGCTAGATCCTTAGCTACATATCGAGTTCAAGGCCAGCCTAGAATAAGATGACCCAATTTACAAAAAGAAAAAGGGTATCCTCTATGCATGTTTTCATGTATTTATAATAAACTAATCCTCTTTATTATTCCTCCTACATTGACACATTTAAAATGTATTTTCATTACTATATTAGCTCCCCCTTTACCTCTCTTTTGTTCTAATCATGACTTCAGGTCATTGGTTTTGTAGCTGATAATGATTTCATTAAACAATGAAATCACACATTTGTCTTCAAATTGGTTTTCACAATAATGATTGTGATTGTGGCTTTTCAAATTTGACCTACATCTAGACTGCTTGCTTATACTGACAGAGAGGGAGGGAGGGCACCCTTGATAAAATATGTGGCAAAGAGATTCCAGAGTATTCCTAGAAGGAAAATCACGTGCTAAGCGTAGCACACTAAATGAAGAAAAGCATACTGCACAAAATCTTTTTAAAGTGCTTTTTTTCTCATTTCAAATTCCAATTCCTGAATCTTCTGTGTGTCAATAAAAACAGAGAAATTACATCACTGATGGCAAGTCATTGAGACACAAAAGTTTTTAATGCATGCTAAAACTTAACCTATTTCTATTCTTCACAAAGGGCTCAGAGTTGCAGACCACTGATGAGCCAGGATAATACTTTCCTTGGCCTCTTAACACTCACTGGGAGTAATGCCTTCTTTCAGAATAAAGGTAACTACTGTTAGCTACAGATAAAGCATGAATTTTAACCTGAACTCATTTTGTCACAAAGAGGCTGTTTGGAAATTGTCTTTACAATTACATTGAAGAGCATATAACTGCTGTCTTGTAGGAAGAGGAGAGAGATCCTGCAAAATATCCCTAAGTTGACAGGACAACTTCCCATAGTGAGATATGTGTGGGCTACAATGACAGCAGTATCCATGTTGAAAAACACAAACACTGAATGCAGTATTTAATAAAGATCACCTAAAAGAATTTTTATTGAAGGGGTTGGCTTCATAGTTCTGTGGTAGGGCATCTGCCCAGAATATGTGAAACCCTAGATTCAACATTCAACACCACTTGTGTGTGTATGCAAACACAAAAACACACACACACACAGAGAGAGAGAGAGAGAGGGAGAGAGAGAGAAACATGCTAACAAATATACACACAGAGAGATAGATATAGAGGGAGAAAGAAAAAGCGAAAGAGAAAAAGAGATCATAAGATGAAAATGCTATACAAAAATCATTATAAAATATATCAATTCTGAATGTTGCTTCAAAAACAAGATTTCAGAATCATATATGGACTCCAAAATGATCTAAAGACACAGCAGGAAATATTTTTAAAGGATGAAAACTATGAAAGGAAATCATTTTACAGAGGCCAATACAATAAAAAAGAATATCTATTGGATATCAAGTATACTTTAAGTGTATTACTTGGGTTGATTCATGTAATTCTCACAATCCTTTTCTGGGATAAGATAACTGTATCACTCATTTTAAATAAGAAAGCTGTGGCACAAACAGATTGAATAGCCTCTTCTCACTGAATAGATAGCAAGCAAGCAAGAAAACATTCAAATCTGCAGGAAAGAGTTAGCTTCTACGTTCTTAACCATGGTTAAATTCACATGACAAAACTGCTCAAGACCCAATTGCTAGAGTAAACACATAGGATATCGCTACAATAAGGATGCATCAGTTATCAAATGAAGTGGTTTTCTGGTCACCAGGGTACACACAGCCATCTCTGTGTATGTATTAATGTGAAAGAAAAAAACAGAAAAAGAGAGAGGTGAGGAAGAGAAAAAAGATGTAGGCACACGTGCTTACTTCATCTTTAAATATTATTTTTAGTAAGGTCTAGGAAGAAATGAAGTTGTTGGAAATTATCTTTTTATGGCATTTTTCAGTAGGTACAAGGCTCAAGGAAGAAGGGAAGCACCTCACTGAAGAAAACTGCTCAGTGGTCTGTGAATTCAATAGATTTTTTTTATGATTCTACTGAGTATTAGGCTTGGATGGAAATGGTATTAAAATGTTTTTACAATTCCAAAATCTTCATGTCTTACTTTATGTTTCAACTTCTAGGATGTTTGTTTATTATGGGTAAAATAGAAAATACAAAGCTACCTATGTGTGGGGCATCACACATCTCTTCTGTCATTTGCTGCTAATGTTCAGTTAAGAAACGATAAATGTTACCAGCAAAACAGCAAGCAGTCTTATGAATAAGAGATCATGTCATCATTGTGAGAAGCCTAACCTGAAAAAAAATACGTATTTTGCTGAAATTTTCAACATAATATTTGTTGAAGAAATGGCCTCCTGGTGACTTTTTGCTCTATGGCTTCCTTGGTGGGAACCCAGGTAATGTACCTGTTATATAGAGGGTCAATATTTACATATATACACTTAAAGATATGAGTGTTGGAGATATTGGGTGTTAGTTTAAAGATAAATGACTGTAGTAATTAATTTCCATCTTTGAATGGCCTCTGAAATTTGCTATGCTAACTATAGTTAATATCAAATGAAACATTTAACAAAGCTGATATATAAGGGCTGAGCTTGTAGGACTATAGTAGAACAAATTATTTATTCATATGAAACTTTCCCATTCTACTATAAACTGTTTTGCATCACCCCTCTGCTAATGTCTCACTGATTTTCTTGTGTCCTCCTTAGTAGCCAAAAACTCAGCACATAGACCATTTGCACTTGCTGTTATTTCTCCTAATGAAATTAACTCTTACTTCTCACATGTCTCCTTCCTGAGTTTAAAGCCACTCAACAAGAATCTCAATGATGTAACTAAGTTGGGCTCTTAATCCAGTGTTTTCCCTCAAGCTTGACTCTCTTTGTCATGTTTTTTTTTTTTTGTTGTTGTTGTTGTTTTAACATAAGATCCTCATTAATGTTGCTGGATGAGTGTTTGACTAATTGACAAGCATATTTAATTTAGAGCAGATACTATTGATGTTTTCCTAAAATATGTCTATATAAGAAAAGCCATTAATTTTTTATTAGGTACTATGAGACAATGTTGTAACTTTGTAATATGTTTATAACACACTACAGGTGTGTTAAGGCTTTCACACACATCAGCAGGTTTCACGTGATGTATATTTTATAATTCTAGCCACTCATTGAGTGAGGGTTGCAGTAAATATAATAGCAATAAGTTAATAACTGTAACTGAGGCCCAAATATTCTGAGATTAAAATTTTATTTTAAAATGCCATTTTAAGAAAAGCATATACTATTTACCTATTCATTAATATTTTTCAGGAATGCTAAAATAATAAAAAATGTTGTACTATAACTTTAGGTTTTAACCCCTCCCACACAACACCATTTTATTCCTCTGAATCCTTACCATACACAAGAGGATCTAACTGATGCATCTATATCTGTTCTGGCAGCGTTCCAGTCCCCAGAACTCATTGCTGGGAGGAATGCCTTTATAAGCTTTTGATAAATGCAACCCCACCATCCCTCTCTGATTCCTTTCTCAGAATAAAAGAACAATACAGGCTATAAACCCTTCCTAGACTGGTTCTTAGCAACTTTATCTACCCACTTCACAAAAATTCTATTTTGTCTTCCCAATTGCTATGTTGTTTTCCTCAGAAACCCTTTAGTAGCCACAAGCTCTCTTGACACAGACTATCAACATGCCGTTATTTCAGCTAACAGTACTAATCAGATAATTAGATTGCATGCGTCCAATGAGCCCATACCATACTCTAGATAATTACAGAAATATTCCATGTGCATCATATCATCTGTTTAAAAATACTATTTCACTTTTAATTATGTGTCTGTGTGTAACTTATGGGCACATGAGTGAATGTAGTCCTGGAGGCCAGAGGAGGTTGCCATATCCCCTGAAACTGGAGTTAGAGACAGTTGTGAACCACTTGACATGGGTGTTGAGAATGAAACTTGAGTCCTCTGGAAGAGCAACATGTGCACTTAGTATCTGACCCAATTCTCCAAAAGAGATAACCTGATAGTTCTGCTCACTTTAGGAAATCTGCAATGAGATCAATAGGAAGACTCAGTGCAGTTTTTAGAATCTTGGAAAGGAAATGAGCTACTGACGGGAACACAACATCTTACAAGAATAATGTATCTAGATTATTTTAACTGTCATTGACAAAAGGAAACTTTAAGTGGAGTGAGTTGGTCAAGTTATTTCTGAAATCTCTTTGCATTTTTCACAGTTGCCATACATATAAGAGTCCTCTGTGTTCATGTCTTTCTAGATTGTTCTAGGGTATATCACAAACACTTATAGTACAGAATATATATGTGTGATAGATATGTACTACAATATAGTATAATATAATATAACATAATGTAATGCATATTAAACATAGCATGGTCTCCTGTATCCAGACTAGCCTCAAACTCATTATGTAGTCAAGGATAATCTTGAACTTCTGATCCCTTTCCTTCCTTCATTTGCTGATTAAAGAAAATACACATTTTTCCAATGTACAAATATGTTCTACTACATATACTCTTGTATAGATTACCTATTAGGGCACTTCACTTAAAGGTTAACTAACAGCAAATCTTTACTGATATTTTTCTTAAAGGTGATTGTTGTTTTCCTAAGCTGTATATCTAAACTTTATTCTAAAACAAGAAAGTAACAAACAAAAAGAGGAGGGGAAGTGGAAAAGAAGAAAAGCAGTATGTACACTTAACCTTAGAAACAGCTCAATATAGGGCTGCTAGGAGCTCTAAGTGGGAAATTATCTCATTTAATATTTACAGCATTCTGAATGTGCCCTCAGTTTTGTTCTACTCTTATAGTCAGTGATTCTTAGCCTTAAAGGGAGTGTTTTTTTTTTTAAAAAAAAACAACAGTACCTCAGGGTGCTTTGTAAAGTGGGACTCAAACATCACTCACTCAAGGTCCTAACCTGCCACAGAGCCTGTGGGGCATCTCTACGCATTACTCTCATCTGGAATAATTTACAAGATATACATTCTTTCCTCACTGATAACACAGTTTGGTTTATATCTGTCGCTAAATTCTAGTCGTATTGTTGTACATACAACTCTCAAGGCTTTCGTTGTTTCCAGTTTCAGAAATTGTTTAAGTCTGTGTCCAAGCTCTCAACAGTTTTTTGAGTATGAGTTCCCTGCTTCCTTGTTGGGGGAAAAGAATTAGTGGGAAAATTACTTGATGTGTGTGAGGACATGCATGCAATTCCCCAAAGACCATTTAATGCAGGCAACATAGTGAACATCTTTAATCCCGGGGGCCCTAAAATGAGATGGGAAAAAGACAAGATAATCCTTGCCTGCTCCAGGGCCAGCAAATCTGGTACACACGAAATAGAGAATAAGGGCCAACTCTGAGTTTATTTATTCACAGACCTACTTATTTGCATGCTCATAACCCACCCCACACACAAATAGACAGACACATAAATATTAGTATACACAAGCACACACATACACACATGCAAAGACATACAACCGCATACACATATACTGTCCACACCATACACACACACACACACACACACACACACACACAAACACACACACAGAAATGTCTTGATTTCTAGAATGAAGTATTTTGTACTTGAAAGCTTCCTTGAGTGATTTACCTGGATTGGACACCTCTACTAGTAACCATGTTATTTTCTCACAGAGTTCTTTAATTCCTGTTTTCCTATCATTATCAAAAGTGAAAAGTCATTTTTACATTGCCACCTACTTGAAACACACTGTTACAGCTAAAAGAACAAAATCTGAATTTAAATGCCTTTCTACTAGTCTGTCAATTTCTGTAGTCTACAATCAGTATTAGGGCTATTTTTCATAGCTCTACTCAGCTCCATAATCTGATTTACCATTCTACCAGAATACATAATTTTTATTCCTTTCAAAGTCTGATAGTATAATTTGTACATATTTTACACAATTCATAAATATATTTTATAGGCTCTGAAATATAATTCTGTGACCTGCCTTTAATTTAAGAAATTCAGCAATTGTATATTTTAACCTGAAAAAAAATCCCATTTCTTCTATTTAAAAATGATACTAAGTCACTTTATTGTAGTGTTATTTGGCATATAAAATTACTACCGTATGTACAGTAAACTTTGGTTTTAAAATAGTTCTAAAGGAAATTAAGTGTAAGATTATTATATTGTATAAATATATAATAATCAAGACATAGGTTGCAAAAGAAAATATCTTAGCGAATAGCGCTGAAAATAGAGAAAATCTAAACCGAGATACGTTCTGCTAATTGTTTATGCCTCTGTGTTCAGCCCTACCGATTCCTTTCCCCTCAGTCATGGGTAAAACTAAGTTATAAAATGAACATTACTATTGCAAGGTAAATAAGAATCTGTTTCATTATTTATTTGGGGAAATATTAAAATGCAACTGATACTGTTTTACATGGCCTAGAGGAAACGTAAAATATCTTATTAAATACTCTGTGCTTCTATTTTCTATCAGAGATTCTGCAATGTACTTTTTAAAAGACTGACTCATTTTCACTTAGGTATGTGCCTGAATGTGTTTATGTGCACCATGTACATGCATGAACACACATAGGCCAGAAACCTTCATTTTCTTGGGAGTTGGAATTATAGGATGTCGTGAGGTACTATGTGAATGCTGGGAACCAAACCTTGGTCCTCTGCAAGAACAAATGTTCTTAACTGCTGAGCCATCTCTCCAGCCCCTTGCAATGCACATTTTATGTTTTCTTTGGTCAACTTGTTGACTTTTAGAAAAGCAATGATGATGTTTTACATTCATCTGATGAGTTTTCTGTACCTTCTTAAGGCATGTCTTTTCCAACTCAGTGAGATTTTATTCTTCCAAATAACCTGATTATAGCTTCTAATCTATTTCATTTCAAATTTGGAGTCTAATCACTCTAATGCTGTGGCTTAAAGAGTCAATGGGCTTGAGATAATGTAATTACCTTGTTTCCTTGCATAAGCCAACAAATAAGAGTTTATTTGTGAGTTGAATCTCTGCACAACACAAAGATCTTATGAGATGTAAAGCACGTTTACAGATTCTCATGCCTGCTAATCAAAGTGGCTTGTTTAATGACCTCAGTGTTTATGTTAAAAATACCGTTGCTGATATTTTAAAATACACTAAACGATTTTATCATATGGGTGTGAAATTCAAGAACATCTGTGTGTATGCTTGTTCATGTGTGTGAATATTGATAAAATTCCTCTGCTGTGGATAGTTATCTTCAGCCTTGCTTAAGTCATAGAACTTCTAGTTCTTTGTAGCCCTATATGTCTGGATCACTGGGCTATGAACTTTGAGGGATCCTATTGGCTTCATCATTCTGTAGACACATTGGGTTTACAGACACATGCCAGACACCATGGATTTCCATGTGTTCTAGGGATCCAAACTGAATGCTTGTGCTTTCACTACATGCAATTTTCTCGCTGAACCATCATCCTAGACCCCAATGTGTTTCTCGATGAAAAATTTGGAAAAATCATACTTTCAGCCAACTGGAAATGTAACAAGCCTGTGTTATTGAAAGGTCATCCTAATTAAAAGGAATTCTCTTAGTAAATTTATTGTATTTTGGGCTCTTTATAATAAGATCAGTGTCAAGGGAAATAAATCATAATTTTCTTCCTCTGCCTACAAACCAGGCGTGTGGAAGTCATTATTATACATCACTTATGTATGTTAATATTTAACTTCACAATTTTCAACTTTTTTTCTCATGTTTTGTTTCTCTTGCATTCCAGATTGTCCTAAATATTGCTATGTAGTCAAAGATAATAGGATAATTTTGAATGTTTTAGCTGCTTTCTTATAACTCTCAAGTGCTGGGATAACAGATGAGCACCAACACACCCTTCTTAACTTGATACACATAGTGTGAATTCATAGCTATTGCAAAATACTCTTTGCTATGGATGTAGTTAAAAGAGACTGAGTTACACAAAATTTATCTCCCTAACACCTAACAGTTTAGAGTTAGCAGAAGGACTTTTTGGTGTACATAGAACATTACTTTTATTTTATATAATAAATAAAAGAATATTATTATGACATAGCATTATAAAGCCAGTGTCAGAAAGTAAGTTGTGATAAAGTTAAAAGGTAGCATCTTTATTTCCTTTTATACAGATTATCACTGAAAGATTATCACTGCAATGACGTTTCAGTTGTTTAAATCCTCTCTCTTACCTGTAATATTCTGTTTTGTTTCTATATGTACTGTATCTGGAAACAATCCATCATAAAATATATGAATCCTTCTACCATGACTTTTAAATTTATTCTTTTTTGAATTGAACTGTGTTTTCTACATTTCATTTTATGGCATAAAATTAATTATATTAAATATATATGACCATAAGTAATATTTTATAGATAAACAACTATTGTAGCTGAGACTTCATCTTTATGTAACAACCAGCATTGATACTCAAAGAGATAGTTTTCTGTTGTGGGATTCTAGCTGTAATTAACCTAGCACTACCAGGAGCCAGGGCATGTTTTATATATTAGTAATATATGTCAATAATATAACCCCATTCCTTTGGAGCATATTTGATTTTATCCATAAATTTATTAAAGTCTTTGATTACTGATCCAGGAAATTTTCTTATAGTAGTTCATAAAAATATACATGATGTTCTCTTTGAAAAAATAATTCAATAATTTCAATGTTGCTTTCCTTTCGTACGTGAAATTGTTGATGTGTCTCCTGGTCATTCATTCTCACGTAAATAGAGAGTTAACACTATCTAAGGACATACAGTTGCACATATAAAGGAAGCAAGAAAAAAACAATAATTGCCTTTAGATTGTTGATTGCTGATATGTTTTTCATCAGAAGTTCAGCCTTGGTGTGATCAATTTGGTGAAATCTAAAAAAATAAATTTTTTAAAAAGTGAATGAAGGAAAAAAAATGTGAAAGTGGGCTTTCTGAAGCACTTCTCCTCCTCCTTTGGATTACTGAGCACTATTGTTGTCATAAGTGCACATCTAGGTTCTACTAAGGTCTCATTGTAAAGACAAGGGTTACTGCTGGACATGCCACAAAGCACAGGGCATCTGATCATTACAAGAAGTGATTCCATGTATAGTGCTGATGTCTGCACTTTCCTGGTCATGGGTACGGTCTACGGATCTTCAGGATTAGTTGTACTGGTGTGCGTCATTTGGATTTGGATCCCGAGTCTTTTACCTATTGCTGTGGTGCACTTGCCCAAATCATTATATCCTTCTTTTAGAGTACGAATTCTAAGGCAATGATTTCTAAGTTATAAAGTTACTTTCAGAGAAAATAACTTTTGAAGAGCCCTGAACCTCAAAGCCAGAGGGCAAGTATCTAATCAATAACAGCAGTTATATTAATTTTGTGCATAAACATCAACGAAGATTGTAACCTGTAAAGAGTGTTTTCTAAAACCCTATTTATTTCTGCCCGTGGTCCCTTTTTCAGAACAGAAAGGACAAAATGAAATTATTTGATGATAAACTAGATATATTAATTAATTATTTCTCTAAGATATTAAGATCTCATTCTTCTTTCTTTGTTGTCAGTGTTGTGTGTAACTTTTGGAATTAGATCAAAAGACCTATAGAATTCCTCAGTTCTTGGTGGCCAGCGACTCACATTCGTTATGTAACTTTTGTAACTTTGTGATTTCTCTGGTTCCCATTACTGACACCTGTGATAGACAGGCATCTGGGAGGTATTATTTGTCAATCTAGGCACTTACCAAAGTTTTATCTGTCTTACCTACCTGTGCAGACCTATGACCTCCTTTTTATTTGTTTTATAATTGTTTAATCATTTTGACACTGTGGGAAACTCATTAAGGCAATCTCATGATGAGACACTATCAAGAAAGGTGGTAAATGCTGTCTCGGACAATGTCATCCATTGCTTCTGCAACATTGATATTTTGGCACCCGGGAACCCTGATGCCCTTGAAAGTACATCAAACCTGGTTCAGAAATCCCTGGATATTGGATCCAGGACTTATTTATAAATTTCATTGTTCGCTTTTAGAGGAAGCTCAGATTTCTTCTAAGTAAATGTAAAATGAAATGTAAAATAGTACTACATAACTCCAAATCAACTGAATTCATTTCTTCTCTGCAGTGCTTCCCTAGCTCGGCTGAAAAAGGCATGAAGAAAGGTTTATTTATCATGTAGAATCCCCTGGAGTTGCTTCCCAAGAGTTATGGAAAATGTCCCATCTCAATAAGTAGTTCAAGAAGACTAAGGAGACATATATATCAAAGTATCACATTTCTTTTGAATTTCAGAAGACTTCATTTTATGGTAAACTCGAAATCTCTCAAATGACCAAATCAAGTTCCATTGCAATATTATACATGTTACCATATTTTCCCCAAACATCAGGTTTTACAATCTCCCTTGATAAATTCTGACATTTCCTGGTATGTTACTTATGTAGAGAACTAAGCCATAAGTTTTCATTCTGAGAAGTGTTGTTGAAGAACTGAAGTGTTGTATGTATGGCCAGATCAAGGATTTCAAAGATAGCCATTCACAGCCAATTTAATTCTACAGTCATTTAGCAGAGTCATAGTAGTAGGTTCTCACGTAGGGCCAATGACTTTTATACTAAGCTCCTGATCCCAATAAATGTTTGTAGCCTGGGTTTCAGTTTGTACAGCAGATATTAAATGAAATCTGAAAGTGATTGATTAATATCACAACATCCATACCACTGCAGCACCAGTGAGTATGGCCTTCAAGGCCAGTGATTATATTAGCTTCCAGGGTTAATAGCTGGGTAATATTGATGATTACTTTTCTCTTCAGGTAACATTCATAGAATTATGAAAGCTAGAAAGTAGGGATGAAGCTTCCAAGTGAATACTCCATGATTTCTTGATTTCAAGTACTCATGTGATTTCTCCATGGTATATAATTCAAGCACATCTTGTCTTCAGCAATAGGGTCTTAACATCAACTTCTGGTGGATAACCACTAACATTGATAAGACCATAAGCTACAATGTTTGAGGGTCAATGGGACTTCTGATAGATAGTCCCAATAAGAGGCTTGTTTTTTTTGGAATTAGATGACAGTTAACACAGAGTCCTGAAACTTGTCTAAGTATAGAGAGTAAGAGACTGCAGAATGCTCAGTTCTAAATGTTACATTTAAGCAACAACCCTTTCTCCCAAGGCTCAAAGATCATTGTGTAAAAGAGGGAAGGACAGCAATAAGAACCAGAAGTGGTAGATGACTAAAAAGAATCAGTTTTTACTAAATACAGCATGGCAGTTACCGACATCACCTCATACTAATTGTTGTAGAATGCTCAAGAAATGCTTTACTTCAAGCCAAACATAATCCCAGCATGAGGGTGGGGTGATGTGGATACAAAATCTCACCTCTAGCTATGGAATTATTGGTAGTTTGTAGTTTCTGGGTAAGACTGAAAGTGATTTAATTTTCTTTAATGCAGGGGTTCTCAAAGTTCCTGATGCTATAACCCTTCGTGTTGTGGTGACCCTGGGCCATAACAGTATTTTCACTATTATTTCATAACTAATTTTTCTACTGTTATGAATTGTAAATATCTAATATACAGATGGTCTAAGATGACCCACGTAAAAGGTTGAGAACTGCAGCTCTAATGTTATGGGCCCTCGTAGGTTTACCATACTCCAGGGGAAGTCCAAAAATCCTGGAGTGCATGAGCAAAAGAAATTATACTTGATGGGCTAAGAAAACGGAGAATAAAGGTGGATGAATAGGAAAGAGTGTCTGGATTTTGGAGGAATTTAGGAGTAACAACAACTATGATCAAACATACTGTACAAAATTCTCAATGAACTAATACAAAATGAGATTAAAAAGTTGAAGAACTATGCTGAGCTTATTTTGTCTGCATTTTAATGTAGATGAATGGGCAGACTTGCTGATGTGCAAGCAGGCAAGAAATCTCAGCACGTGGGTATTTTCCTGCTGGTCTGAGGGTAAAACTCAGAGGCATTGATGGCATGCTCAGAGGTTCAGGAACATAAATAATCCTCCAGATTCACATTTATATTTTGTAATTCTGATTATCTAAAAATGGCAAAGTGTTTTTATTTTTTGTTTTTTTCTCTCTCACTACCTCTCTTCCACAATTCTCCTGCCATTTTTGAAAAAAAAACAAGCAAACAAAAAAAACACCTACTGAGGTATTCTCATTGTTCTACTGGCATGAGATAGAAAATCATACAGGAAAGCAAACAAATATTTTGGTTTGGAAGGATAGTTCATTAAGCAATGAAAAAAAAAAAAAGAATTTTGTGAAGGAGCAGGCTTGTTTGACCCTGCCATCCTATACTTCTTGCTTTTATCAGGGAATAAATGGAAATTAACACTTAATACTTCTTGTCAACATTTTCCTAAACATGTTTTTGTATGTTCATATGGATACATTCATCTATACACATATGTGTATATACCTTTCATATATGTATGTAAATCTTTACATTATACACATAACAATTTCTATCTTTACATTATACACATAGCAATTAATCTCTAGATAATTCTTTCTTTAGTATGTGTATACTAGAATTTAGCAATGAAGAGATAATTATGTGGACTTATTCCATGGTCTGGTTTTCATTTTTTTTTAAACAGATTTTTTTTTTTTCTTAGAGAAAAGGAACTCTAATCTGGATGACTGAGGAAATGAAATCATTCACCAATACAGACATTTTCTCTACTTGAAAGGAATCAAGCTACACTTCCAGAGTTTAATAAATGGTACATTTTTGAAGGATATACCATATATAAATTGCTAAAGAAATGGTATCTTTCACAATTGAAATTATATTAGGAAGTATTATTATCTGCAATTTTCTGCCTTCCAAAATATGCATGTTGAAAGTGAAGTACAATCTGATTTTATGAGGTGAAATATTTTTTGATGGACTTTATGGACTATTCTTCAAAATCAAAAAAAAATTATGAGGTGAAAATTCATGAGGGAAAGAGACAGACAAATACTAATATGTGAGCGCCAGTGGCTGGGCAATGTCCAGTAAAGATGCCAGTACTTCCTTTTTTCATGGAATATTCACCTTAGTCTTGCCACACCGCCATATTTTCAAAGCATTTTGTTTTTCTCATAACTGAAGTTAGAAATTTGCTTTACATGTATAACTTGAGTCCCATCTATGGATTGATGTATATTATTTTTAGATGACACAGTACTTAAGAGTGGATGCTAGAAAGAGTGAAGACATTGGGAACTGTTAGAGTAGCTTGAATATTTTACGTGAAGGCATACACTAATTTTGAGAAGCCAGGTACAGAGCTACAATAGTGAATAGTGATGTTTTCTCAATATCCATGTTTTGAACTCAAATTCTCAGTGTATTAGTATTTTGTATTTGGGCACTGGGAGTTGCTTAGATTAGTTCATAAAAGATATATCCTTATAAGTGGAATCAGGGCCATATAAAAGGGATCTTAAGCATTTGTCTACCCATCCTGTATGCCATACAAACATATAAGTTGTTGTCTTTGAGGGACAGAGTAAAATGCTATAAGACTGACTCAGCTGGTTTCCTGTCTTGGACCTCCAAGATTTTGGATGTAAGCAATAAATTTATGTCATCTACAAATAGCATAGAAACATTTCCCCAGTGAGAAATAATCATTATGAGGGATGAAGAGATGATACAAAGATACATAGATTGTAGGTACAAGATAGATAAATAGATATTATACATATAAAGATAAATAAAACAGGAATGAAGTATAGGAATGAAGTAATAATTGATGATGATGGTGATGAAGATAAGTAAATAGGTAGGTAGGTAGATAGATAGATAGATAGATAGATAGATAGAGACAGATAGACAGATGAATGTGAAGAGTATGCAGGAAGATAGGAAAATATAGACAAACAAAGTACGTGATAGACAACAAATAACAAATAATGCATACATGTGTCCGTACAACTGAATAAATATTTCCTAGAAGAATTTGTGATTCTCATGGCTGAGAAGTTCCACAATAGGTTGCACCCAAACTGGCACCTCAGAAAAGACAATGGGGCAGCTCTTGATTTAAATCTTGGGCCTTGTAAAAGTTCCAGAGTTTATCTAGAGCTCTGATGTATAGAGATCGGGAGAATGAAGATATCCCAGCTACAAAGTAGAGTGAAGCTTTGTCTTTCCTCTGGATTTTTATTCTACAAAGTTTCCATTCCATTGGATGACATCTCTTCATTCAGCACATGAATTCACATGCCATTCCTCCTGAGGACACTCTCACCATCAAACTACAAAATATGATTTACTAGATATTTTGTTATCTTAATTCCATTGTTGGTGCACTTGAAATTACCTGCCACAACTGAAGCATTTTCTCATAACTACCTCAGTGGATGTAGATAGATGCCAGTATGCAAGGAGAAGAGTATTGTTTTCAGATGCCTGTATTGTTTATTCTTGTTTTGTTTGCTGACTGCAAGTGCCTGATTCCTCTGCTTCAGCCTCTTGAGTGCCTGGGTTGCAGATATGTGTCACTGTGGCTAGCTTTTATTTTCAGAATTTTAGGGCACAAGGCTGAAGATGTTATTGGTCAGATAATGTCTGTGTTTCCTATGTACATTATCATATATTAAGAATATATAAATGAAAGATTATCTAAATCTTGTTAACTAGCATATTTACTCACTACTTTTGACACATTGTCTTCTCCTTTTAAAAATATGATGTGGCTTATATGCTGAGAAATACATAATTGCCTTAGACAATGTTGTCAAGTCAATACCATAGAGTAGACTTACATAAATGAGTTCTAGTATAGTATCACTGGGTGATGTAAACTTGCAAGACTATAGCCATACACATGGTTTGCTAAAACTAAATATTGCTTTGTAGTATATGACTGTGTGTTCTTATCAAGTAGAATTGTTTTTCACAGTATACTTCAACTTAATTCTATTTAAATTAATAGATTTTATTAGTGTTTCCTCTGTCAAACTGCTCTAACCCTGATAAGTATTCTTCTCTTCTTCTACTTCTATGAGTTCAATATTTTAGGTTTCATAAATGAGATTATGTATTATTTGTGTTTTTACTCCTGATTTATTTTTTACTCGTATTGCTCAAAAGACTATAAATTACGTGATTTCCTTCTTCATATGTATGACTATGTATCCCATTGCATAAAGATATATCAAATTTTCTTTATCAACTCATTTTAGTTGATTCCATATCTTGGCTGTTTTGAATAATGGTCATAAGATAAGATATAATTTGTAAATTACTTTAATTTATATATATATATATATATATATATATATATATATATATATATATATATACACAACAGTGTGCTTGCATTTTGAATGAAAGGGTATACTGTAATTCTTAGATCATCATCTTGGATCATAAACGGTTCTGCGTAGTCTTTTATGCTGGATCTAGAATTATTCTTTAATGTCTTTCTTTACACTAGCCCACATTCTAGCTAGTTGCCATTTCTTACCCCGCAGTACTTCACTCCCACTGACTCAGCATTCCTGTGCTTAGAAGAATGTGGATAGTTCACTGTGTACTCCCACCTTTAGGTTATTTATAAAAGTCTTTAAATAAAATGACTGTCAAACCTGGAGAATGACATCGCTAAACTTTTCCTACCAGCATGCAATTAGTTTTTCTCTGTTCTTTTTCTCCTAACTGGTATGGTTGTCATGCACTAGCTGAGTGCACACTGTATAGGCCCACAAGAACATCCATATGTTTATAGGCGCACAAGAACATCCATATGTAATGGAACAGCAGTCAACTCAGTCACAAAATAATTAAACTCTATTTGCATTTTTAAAAAGCCTGAATAATTACATTTTTCTCAAGATCATGGATTAGTAGGTCCACCAATCATGAAGCTAATTGTCCCATTAGTGGCCTTTCTTGTGAATCTTATTGAGAGCACATAGGCGGACTTAACAGTCTTCTTTGTGTTGAACTCCTGTTAAGTTGATCCTAAAATTATATGGAGCTTATATCTAAAAAAATATAGACCAGTTCTTAGAAATATATTAAAGATGGGGCAAACAATATTTGCTTCTGAATAAAAAGCCTTTCTGACATTGAAAAGTGACTTCCAAATGTCAAATTATATGTCAAGATATTTTCCAGATCACTATTATGACAGACCAAGATAAACTGATAAAAAATGGACACTCATCAGAGTTTGAAAGTTACATTTATTTAATCAATAATACCTATGTTTATGTCCTTCTAATTGTGAGCAATTAAGTGACAGAAACATACTTCCACACTGCCATCCTTATGAGCTTGAACATATCCTAAGTTCCAACTTTGTTTGTTCTCAACTCAAACCAAAATCGTATTTGTATTTCTACTAAGAAATTCTATGACTAGCTACTGTAGCAAATCAGATATAAATATTTTAATAATAATATTTTAATACAGGCCTAAGAATGAGAATTAAAGAAAGACTATCAGAATAAAGTATAATAAAATAAAGAAAGGTATGTGATTTCCAACAGAGAATAGTGGACCATCCTCAAGAGAGAGGAAGCAATTAATTGTCTTAGTGTTATCCATGCATGGCCTTAGGCAGCTCTCAAGGTACACCTCAAAATGTTGCAGTCATGTTGGTCAGATTTTATGAGTGTAACTTCTGATGTGACGAGGACACACAATCTGACAGTAAAGTCCCTGTTCCTCTGACTCTTACAATCTTTCTGCCCCCTCTTCTGGAGTGTTCTCTGAACCTTAAGTGTGGGAGTGTTTTGCAGAAGTATCCACTGGGCCTGCGCTCCACAACTTTGCATTTCAATTCCTTGTGGTTTTTCTGTAGTAGTATCAATAAGTTCCCTTGATTAGGGGTGAAGACCATTTTTATCTGTGGATATATTGACAAATATTTATAGATTGTTGTTAGAAAATATGCTGGGTTTTTAAATTAGTTGTTGTAGATTTTTGACCAGTAGTCATGATTTTCTTAGCACCATGTAGTTAGCTATGTTTCTAGTGGTAGCATGGATGGTACTAGAAAGAATGGATCTTATATCAAATTAGAGAGCAGATGGTTACTACCAAGGTATGTGTATCGTTACTGCACCTGTAGGATTATTGTGTTATGCTAGTCATTGATGTGGTTCATAGATGTCACAGCTGGGTAGGACTCTTTTTTGTCTCCCTACATTCAAAGCATTCATGGCAACTTATGGTATTATGAAACATAGTCTACTGGAATGGACATTCAGGCCAATTCCTTCTTATGAGTCTCTTGGCACTCTTTCTGAAGTTCATGATGTCTTCAGCAATAGAAATATATATATATATACATATACATATATATGTATATATATATTTAGACTTTCACCTCTTGGACAGGCGGTAGCCAGGGAACTTCAACAGGCTGTATGATTTGGAAGTCTCTTAAACCACTTAAACATTATCTGAATAATGATGACATATATATATACATATATATGTATATATATATATATATATATATATATATATACACACACATATATATATCAAACTGAATTGCAAAAGCTGCCAAGGCTTCAACCCTACAGAAAGGTATCTGCGGAAATAAGGAAATGAAAGAGGTAGTTCTCTCTAGGGAAGAACACACCACTTGGTTATCCAGTGCCAAATATTCAGCCCTGAAAGTATAATGTAAGTAATCTTTTATGTATTAAAAATACTATATTTAGGAATATACATGTATTACAAGTATGTACATGCATGCAATAACAATTAATGAGTAAAAAGACCTTGATTTGAAAGAGAGGGAGAAAAAGCATATAGAAGAGTTTGTAGGGAGGAAAGGGGAGGAGGAAATGTAATTAAAGTATAATTTTAAAATTAAAAAAATTAGCCAATCAAAATAGTTGATATGGAATTGTTTTTCTTCTCTCTTCTCTCTGTCTTTTGATGAGAGAGATAAGTGAGGTGGCTCCAGAAATTCTATGGATAATATTATCTTCTAATAATGTAAAACCAGGAACCACTACACAAAGAGTATCATAGATGTTCTTTCCCTGTAAATGGATTTCTGGTGAGGTTCTCAGAAAATGGCAGGGTTTCTGTTAGGCCTTGAACAACTGTTTAACAGTATGTTATTTGTGATGAAAGGCTTCACTCTGGTACCTGAAGAAGAATCTCTCTTTTCTGTAAACAATGGTATGGTGAAACAACTGAATCATATCACTGCAGTGATGGAGAGAAGGTTTTATTTTGGGGAATTTCAAAGCTGTCATAGCTATTTCTTGGCTGGTAGCAAGAGAACAGCAAAAGTCTTGGAAAGTCCTGCCAGTTTTAAGGAAAGTAGGTAACTATTGGGAAGAGAGGTATACAAGCCAAACATCTTGTAAGGTAGAATAGGGAGGATGAGGTTTGTGGATTAGAAGAGAATTGGGGCTTTGTTATGTGTTACAGATATGTGCTAATAGGGAACTAGATACCCCAAAGTAGTAGTGACTCTTCCTGACAGAAACTCATTTCAAAAGTTTCTGAGGAATGCTGAGTGTAAACTTCTGCTTACCTGGTGGGTACCTTTCTGTGTACTTGGGCAGAGTGCAGACTGAGCCAAGGTCAGACTGTCATTTTAGGGTCTGGGGACCTACTTTGGACTTAACATTTCTGTCCCCCAACATTTCCTGCCTTTGTATTCTGCTTTATAAAAAGTGTATACTACTAGACTTTTGTTTGTCAATGAAGGTGCTGAATGAGCAGCATAGACATTTTAACTTAGATATGTGAATAATGTAGATAAATAAATGACAGGGCTGGCCAATTCAGAACTCCTTTCCTTGTTTCTGAAACTATTTATGATACATGAAATTCTAAGTATTAGTAGCACAGATTTATATGTCACTAAGTGAAGAATTTTTTCTACGCAGCTGAACTTTGAAGATCTATGCAATAGTCACATATAAACACAGCAAACATTCTTCCTCATATTCTCTCCCCAGGACAGACAGCCAAATCAAGGAACCCAATATGAAAATATGTGCTATTTCAAGTCAACAATATTGTTGCTTCACATGGAAGAATCATCTTCAAAAATAGCTTAACAACTTCATATTACTGTATAAATCTTAACTTCAAATTACCAAAACAGTAGACTTTCTGTGTATTGTATATGAAGAAATTACTCTTCCTATGTTTATGGATGAATAATGGTGCTTGTTTTCACATTGTCACTTCCCCCTCAAAGATGGGGGCACTTAACTTTCAACTGCTTACTATTATTAACAAATCTGTTACGTTCTAAGTACCTTGTATAAAAAAATTCACACAATAGCAACAGCAAAACCAGACTTGATGCCTATGCTAATAAAATGGAAATTTAGTATAGGCAAAACCAAGAAGGCCTTGAATCTTCAGGGCAATACATTACCAAGATGAGCTAAACAAACGCAAGACTATAAAGTACGTGAGTGTGAGTTAAGGATTCTTGATAAAGAGAGAAGCAGGCCAGTGTTCATCAAAAAGAACACCATTAAGAGGTCAACATGACAAGCAAAGTGCTAGTTAGATGGGGACCATCTAGGCAGATGGGAGTGGTTTCACATGTTCCTGAGAATTGTTGGCTTTTACCTAACTGCCAGAAATTCCCCTATAACTCAGAAGAGTTCATATCTGAATATTTGGTCTGCCTTTAGAGTTTGGGAAATTGGAGTTTCCTTTGGATCTGACAAATAGAATTGTCAACTGTCATGCTATGTGAAGAACTAGGGAAATGGTTTAAAGTGAAGCCAGATGTTAGATTGATCAGTGAAGGATTCTGATCATAAGAAAAGGGGAGCATGCAAAGGAGGCAGAGAGAATCTATCAAAATGAAATGATATAAAAGTTAAGACAAATTCAGGTCCAGGTTAACAAAAGTGAATGTTGCCTATTAGGTTAGGTAACACACCATTGGATAATATCCAACCTATTTAGAAAACCTATTTAGAAAACTGAGGATGATTGTGAGTTCTACCAGAGTTATGAAAGTACAGTAATGGACTGGACTACTGACTTAGATGGAAATTTACAGAAAAGGTTAAAATATGGGGACTTTGAAAAGTGTTTGCACGAAATGTGTCCATGAAACTGGGAGCACTCTAACTTAGTCCCTGCTTTTCATAGGCTGTGATATTTTAGATAAATCAAAGCAGGAAGGAAAGCTGAAGAAATTAACTAAAAAATGTTGAAGATTACTCAATTCTGAGTTCTAACTGTAGGAGCGTGTTTTTATTTAGCATGTTTTTTTTGTAATCGGAATACATTTTTTAATAGATGCTGTGCTTAATCATCTTCTGGAATCTGCCACTGTGATTCAAAGATGTTTCATAGTCAACTTAAAATACCAAATATCTAGAATAAAAAGAATATATTAGTCCACCTCCTGTCACTTTAAAATTTTTTATTTTTGAAACCAAACTAATAATGGATTCTTTAACACACATCTCTGCTATCCATTAACATCTTTGAGTCACTGACAAAATGTAGAATGACGTCTTACAGAATAGGTGATGTAATTAAGAATGGCACTCAGTCCCATCTAATGTAATTTTTATATGTGTTTGTTAAAACATCTCAAGAAATTCATATCAACAAGAAATATAATGTATACAGTATTGACATGAGTGTTAGTTGATGGGTTCTGAAATTTTTCTGTGCTTAAAATATTTCAGCTATGAGAAAATTGCTAAGAGATACATGTCGCAAAATATGTATTCCATAATATCAAGGAAATTTGGCTGAGATTGAAATATTCCACAAAAGAATAAGGAATTACTTCATGATAATTACTTGCTTTAGTAATAATATTGTACCTGATAATTTTTAGAGTGACTATAAGCAGCTGTCAGCACACTATATAGTCAAACACTGTAGCTGTTTGAATGTCCTCTATAGCTAATGTGTTGAGTACTTGGTCCTCAGCTACTGGTATTAAGTTGTTGTCTTTGGAAACATTAGGAAAATGAGATCAGTTGGAGATATGTGTCAGTAGAGGTGTACATTTGAAGGATACACCTTGTCCTAAGCTCCTTCTGGCTTTCTGTCACCTGTACTATGTGAAGTACTTTCTGCTTTCTGCCCTCCACTCTCTAGCACTAAGACACAGTGCTCAAGCACATGGGCCAAGCATTTGTAGACTGCACCTCCTGAAAAAGGGCCAAATCAGTTTTTGTTCCTCTAACTTGTGATGTAAGACATCACTGATCATTGATCACTGATTTGCAAAAATAAAAACCCGAGACAGAGTATGAAGATTGTTTAGAGATAAAGATGTTGAATCCTGTATGGTACCCTATCAATGGAGGATGTATGTCATTTCAAAAACTTTTCCTTTCAAATCATATTTCTACTGAGTAGATTAACAGAAAGAGCAGCAACAAAGTAGAATGTGTAGAATTCTTGCCATATATCCAGGAGAAATCCAAGTTCACACAAGTGCGAAGGTCTCAAATGTTGCAGAAATTCAGGGAACTCTGTTGTAGAAGTTTATTTTTCGTTGTGTTTAAAGTATTGTTTTGTGCACTGTTGGGGGCTACCTAGGCCTTGGCATTTTGTATTGTCTGCAGGTGTTGGATTTATGTGGGGCAAGTTTGATTCCTAATGATTTCCGCATGTGCTATCAGTAGAACACCTGAGGAGTTCTGAATAAATAAAAACACCTGATCTGAGATGCTCAGGGTTTTACTCTTCAGTATGGCACTTGCTGAGATGGTGATTCTGTCTGCTGAGGTTTGTCAGGGTATGCATCTATAATAATGCCTCCATGTTTCCTTGGTGAGCCATCCAGTAGGTGAACTACAACGTATGGTGCCTGCAATGTGGGGCACGATATCTTGAGAGCTATTCCAACCTAGAGACAAGGAAGAATGAAAAAAAAACCATCAGATTTCAGAGTCCATTTTTTTTTGTTTTTGTTTCTTGCAAACCTGTCCAGATACTGGTGAGATAAGATGGTGATGACAAGACTCATCTGCTACAGTGATTAGAACTCCATACCACCCTACAAGGGAACTCTTCCTGCATACAAACATACCATTTGTGTTTTCTGCAAATCGAGCTCTATCTTAAAATTTAGAAAGTGTTTTCTTGGGGTCAGCACGTAGAAGCTGTCTTCCAGAGCTGACTGAGGTTGTACCACATATTGGTAGCTAAATTTAGTACTGTAAGAGTTTCCAGGTGGGTGCTGGTTTTGAAGACATGAAGGGGTCATGAGAGCAGCTGAGGACTGGCACTGTTAGAGGCCAAGGGAGGCCATTGGTAAAAGTGTAACCTCAGTAGCCCTTGAAAGTCCAGATTGAAGGGGTAATGTAAAAAAGCTGAGACTTCATACCATGAAGAGAGCTCAGAAGAGTCTACAAGTGAAGTTTCAGACTCAGTGGCAATTGAAGACCCAGAATGAAGGGATCATGCAGAGAAGTTGAGGCTTAAGACCATGAAGATAACCCAGGAGAGGCTATTGGTAAAAGTGTAGTCCAGTTACAGCAGAAGACCCCAGCATTCTGAAGATGCCAATACCATGGGACAACCACCAAGAACAGCAACAGCAGTGTTGTGAAGCTCACCTGGAGCCTGGAGGACAAGCTGTGTGTGCTGCAGAGGGCAGAGCCGGAGAAGTGACCCAAGCCCTTTGGAGATCATGAGTGAATTTCAGGTAATTGGACATTGATGATGTTTTTCTGCTATCCAAAGATATTGTGAAAAACTTGATAGATGTTTGGTTTCATTTAGTTTTGTACATTAGCAACACTTGTGATTGTTTCGTTTATAAATTGCTTTGCTGGTGTAATGTTAAATTGTGTTGTAGAGATAAAATAACATTTATTGGTTTATATAGAAAAGGGGAATTGTTATAGTAGAAGTTTATGTTTAGTTGTTTTTAAAATATTGTTTGTATACTGTTGGGGGAAGGGATACCTAGGCATTGATATTTGTATTGACTTCATGTATTGGACTAATTTGGAGGTTTGATTGCTCATGATCTGCATATGCTATCAGTAGAACACCTGAAGAGTTCTGAATCAATTAAAGCACCTGAGTTCAGATACTCTGTGTTCCACTGCCCAGTAGGGCACTTGCCAAGATGGTAGTTTCCTGTGCTGAGGACTGGCAGAGTTTGCACATATGAGAATGCCTCCTTGTTTTCTTTGTTGAGCCTCCACACACTGTACATCTACAGAACTCTATTACAGATTATGAGTCTGCTATTCTTTCCATCTCTGTGAGATCGCCAGCTCCAATGGATACAAAATACCTACACATGACTGTGCTAGTGGCAAGATACCTGAATAGACAGAGCTCTAAAAAGATACAAAACAACTGTAACCTACTGACAGCTAAATAAATGTAATTAAAGAGAATAGAAGCCTGTAAAAAGTTGTTAAATAGAATGGGAAGGATTGTTTTATAGACTAAAAGCATTTGAATGGTTTGAGTTTTTTGAGTCATGATCTTTGGTGCTGTGAACTGGCCAGCTCAGCATTCCAACCCAACTACCTGACTTGTCATAGAGGCTAGAAAATGGAACATCATACCTTTGAACACAACTCCTGACTGAACATCACTTTGCAGCAGAATTCTGAGAAATCAGAAGTCCGCCAGAGATTTGCTGGCTCATCTTCATGCCAAGATAAAATTCTGTTCCATGTATTTCAGTCTGGTCCCTGTTTACTTCAGAAACCAAATGAGACCATGAAAGCCACAAAGATGGTTTCCTTCTATCCTTCAATCCAGGAGCATAGAAGACACTTGTCACTGATTACAACATAGTCTCACTGTATGAGCCACAGTGATCTTAATATTTGTGATGAACTAAATACATATTATTTAGGTAATTGTCAGTAAATGTGCATTTATTTGTAGCCAATTGCTTTATGAATCTCTGAAGTGCGATTTATCTTTATGTCTCAATAATTTTTAGAAGGACAAGACTTCATATTCAGTTATGTAAATTCTGGGAATTATTCCAAAGATAGGAATTTATACTGGACCTATACACCCTAAAATGAATGAGTCTGGATGAGAAATTACAGAGTATGCAGAAAGCATTTATTTCAGCACTATTTATAATGCTGAAAAGTGAGGGGGGCACGAAATGGTAAGTAGATGTAAAGTAAATTAAACAAGTGATGTTTACTTAATGGGCCATTATCTAGTGAAAAAATGAGTCTTGAAAATGAATCATGCTAAAAGATAACATACTTTAATATATAAATATAATGTAAAAATTAATATTTAATGTTTTATATTGCACAATAAAAATGCTGTATTAAAGGAATCATAAAGTTAAATTTGCACTGAGTTGATATGACTAATGACATTTTGTTGTTGTTATCATTTAGTTTTTCCAAACATGATTACAGTAATATTTGATAGGAAATTTTAAACTATTTTGTTCATGTTTAACCAGTTTTACTATACATGAGACTATTTACACCTGAGTGATATAATGCATTGCACAGTTCAAGGCATGGTCAAAGAAATGTTCATAATATATTAACCTGTACTCAGGTAATTTTTGGTATTCTCTTTTTTGCCTCACTAGTGTTATATTAACAAAATAAAATACAGTATGATAAAACTAAAATAATCACCTCAAAGTTGGACAGTGTAAACCAAGAGAAGGAAAAGAGCCCCTAGAAAAAGCACAAGAACCAGATGCCCACTCATTACACATTTGGAATCCCATAAAAGTACTAAACTGAAAGCTATAGTATATACACAGAGAACTTGGTGCAGACCTGTGTGGGCTCTGTGCTTGCTTGTTCAGTCCCCATGAGTTCATATGTGCTTTGCTCAACTGATTAAGAGGATCTTGTTCTCCTGGTGTCCTCTACCACCTCTGGCAACCCACATTTCTTCTATGTACTCTTCCCCAGTGGAAGGGATTAGATGAATTTGATGGAAGGAATTCTTCTCAATGGAAAAATTTGATGAAGACATCTTATTTAAAGCTATCTGTTCCAATATGTCTCTCCACCCCACCTCTGTGTGTGTGTGTGTGTATGTGAGTGTGTGTGAGTGTGTGTGTGTGTGTGTGTGTGTGTGTGCATGTGTAATGTCTACCTGTGGGTTTTTGTATTTGTTCTCATCTACTGCAAGGGGATGTTTCTCAGAAAATGGCAGAATAAGGCACAAATCGATTCATATACTAGAATATCATTAGGGGTCATTTTATTGATACATTTTTTATGCCAGTAGTCTTTGGTTTTACCCTAGGTCTCTGGACTACCTAGTTTCTGGTTCTTGGTCACTCAAGCAGTGTCGGACATGGGTTCCATTTTATGAAATGGGTTTTAAGTCAAATTAGATATTGGTTAGTTACTCCTACAGGCTTTGTGCCACCATTGCCCTAGCATATCTTGCAGGCAGAGTACCATTGTAAATAAAAGGTTTTGTGGCTGAGGTGGTGTTTATCTTTATTTTGGTAGCCTGCAGAGTACCTTTCTGTACCAAAGACACTAGAACATGGGGTGAATTTTCTAGGTAGACACCAGCTGGATCTCTCCATGATCAATTAGTTATATGGGTGTGGTCTTCAGCAATAGGACTTTGCTGTCAGTTAGTGAGGAGCAACCTATTGTCTTTAAAAACACTCTGGGTTGTTTTGGGATTTTCATGGGACCTATTCGGCCAACAATAACCCAGTCCTGGTACTAGAACCATCATTTGGTGACAGGAGGTGGCCAGTTGGTATTCTCTCTTCCCTACTATTTCAAGACCTCCTCAGTATTGTTTTCACATATTTTTAGGAAATTTCCACTGCACTAGATTTCCCTAGCACCCACAAATGGCCCTCAATTCTAGCTGTCTCTCCCCACGTTCCCTTTCTCAACTCCATCTCTGTGCCTACCTCCCACCTGATTCTCTCGATCACTTTATCCCCAAGTTTTCATCCTCAGGCCTTCCATAAAAAGTATTCTATTTCCCCCTTATAGGCAGATATATGTTCCCCACTAAACCCTTCCTTTATGACTAACCTCTCTAGGTCTAGGGATTATAGCTTTGTTGTCATTTATGTAATGACTAGTGTCCACACATAAGCAAAGAAATTCCATATTTATCTTTCTGTTTCTGGGTTACATCATTCAGCGTGACTTTTTCTAGTTCCATCCATTTGCCTGAAAATTTCACAATGTAATTTTTTTAACAGTTGAGTAATACTCCATTGTGTAAATGTGCCATATTTTCTTTATCTTTCTTCTGTTGAGGGACATAAAGATTGTTTCCAATTCCTAGCTATTTTGAATAAAGTAGCAATGAACAGAATTGAGCAAGTGTCCTTGTGTTATGATTAAGTGTAGTTTGAGTGTATGCCCAAGAATGGTATTGCTAAATTGTGATGGAGGTTGATTTTCATCTTTCTGAAGAGCCACCATACTGATTTCCATAGTGCTTGTATAAAAATATATTCCTACCAGTAAGGGAGGAGTGTTCAACTTGCTCCACATCATTGCCATCAGAAGTAATGACTTGTTTTGTTGAAATTAGCCACTCTGACAGGTAGAAGATGGAATGTCAAAGTAGTTTTGATTGGCATTTACCTAGTGACTAAGGGAGTTGAACACTGCTTTAAGTGTTTGTTTTAGTTTCCTATATTGAGAATTCCAATTAGATATGTACACCATTTTTATTTAGATTAACTGTGTTTTTGGTGAAAAAAAAATCTGATTCTGTATGCTGCCACTTTGGATGATCATGTCTTTGTCTTACAGAAGGCTTTGAGTTTCATGCGATCCCAGCCTATGCTATCAATTCTGTTCAGGAAGTTGTCTCCTGTACCAATGCATTCAAGACTATTCCCCACTTTCTCCTCTATCAGGTTAATTTTATCTGGTTTTTAATTGTATCTGTTAAGGTATTTGATCCACTTGGACTTGAGTTTTGTGAAGGGTAATATACAGGGATCCACTTGCATGCTTCTGCATGCAGTTGTCCCAGTTTGACCAGCACCATTTGTTGAAAGTACTGTCTTCGCCAGTGTGTATTTATGGGTTCTTTATCAAAAATTAGGTGTTTGTAGGTGTGTGGGTTTATGTCTGGGTCTTCAGTTAAGTCCTCTTGATCATAGTGTTTTTATGTCTATAGCTATGTGGAACAACTTAACTCTGGGAATTATAATACCTCTGTCATTTCTTTTATCCTGTTTCCATATGAAGCAGAAAATTGTCCTTTCGAGTTCTGTGATGAATTGTGTTGAAACTTTGATGGGGATTACATTGAATATGTAGATTGTTAATGGTATGATGATGATTTTTTTTAACTATGTTAATCCTACCAATCCATGATCATGGGACTTCTTCTGATATCTTCTTGAATTTCTTTCTAAAAAGACTTAAATTTTTAATCATGTAAGTCTTTTGCTAGTTTGGTCAGAGTCACCCTAAGGTATTTTATATTATTTGAGGCTATTCTGAAAAATGTTGTTTCCCTGATTTCTTTCTAAGACCATTTGCCGTTTATAAAGGATGGCTACAGATTTTTCTGAGTTAGTTTTGTATCCATCTACTTTGCTGACATTGTTTACCATTGTAGGATTTCCCCAGTTGAATGTTTAGGGTCACATATGCAAACTGTCCAATCTTCTGAAATTGTCAATATCTTGACATCTTCAGATTGTTTATCTGATCTTAATTTAACATTGGCAAGTGATTTTTATAGAGAAAAGAATCATTTTCTTTTAGATTTTCCAATTTGGTGGAGTACCAGTTTTTAAATATATTGTATACATGTGTAAAATTAAAAAAGAATGAGAAAAATATTTTTAAAATAGAAATAATATACATAGCCTTGACAAAGCATATACACATATTTGGACATGCCAACATATGTACACACATACATACACACCATACACACACACACACACACACACACACACACACACTCACACTCACACATACTTGAATTCAATTAAATTTAAAACCATGGGACTTTTACTTAGTCTTCAATCATCCGCTTATATCTCTTTTCCATGTGCTATAATTTCAAGAGCTAAAGATATCAACACAGTAACAATCAATTGGTTGTCTTACTCTCGTGGTAAGTACACTTGAAGTTGCCCTGCAATATCTTCTCTTGGTAGTCAAGTCCTAGTTCAATTCCATCCTTTTCATGGTGATCTGGAGACAGTCATTCACTTATAATTAACAAAATTTTACAAAAAGGGAAATAAGGGCATTTCCCAGGTTATGTTTGCAAAGGATTAAAATGAACCTGATTTCATTTGGGCTTGTTTATCTAGTTCCCTTATTGTTTTGCTTTGCACAATGTGCATGTGCTGCTTCGAGTTGAGCAACATTGATTAAGAGGCACACAGGAAAATGATGATTTATAAATCAGAGCAAAATTGAACCCTTCATTCCAACAAACTGCAAAAATGTAGTCCTCTCAGACTGGATGTTTAATTTAGTTGGAAATGTTTATAACTAGCCTTGAAATCCTGGGTTTAGTCCTCAGAACAACATGACTTTACGTTCAGTGGTACACACCAGTTATCCCCGCACAGGAGAGGAGGAGGCAGGGGTACTGTAAACTCCAGGCCATCCCTGTCTACGAAGCAAGTTCATACCCAGCCTGGACTACATGACAGCTTATTTCAAACAAAACAAAATAAAATAAAATAAGAAAATGGAGTCCTTCCAACATCTAAGCAAGCTAAAAAATTTTTTAATTAAAAAAAAATATGTATTTTCACAGCTGGCCCTGTCAGGAGGTAGAAAGAAACTAATTTTACAGCTCAGCTCACTTTGCATATTGATTCTATAAACCCAGCTCATGAAATATTACCCCCACATTCAGAGTGGGTCTGCCTACCTCAACTATACATCTGGATATTCTCTCACAGATACAGGCAGGGTATTTCTGTAGTCTAATTAAATACCATCAAGTTAACAATAAATTTTCACCTAAAAATGGCATACCACTTCTTTTGATTAAAGACTGTGTTAGTTACTTTTCTGTTACTGTTATAGAATCCTATTGCCAAAAGCAAAGGATTTTTTTGCTTATGCTTTTTTTTAAAGAATGGAATCCATTTTAGCAGGAAAGCCATAGTAAAAGCAGGAAGCTGGCTGATCACATTTTCATTCACATACAAGAAGCAGAGAAAGAGAATGGGAAATGGCATGAAGTTATTAATCCTCAAAGCTTATTCCTGGGATATACTTCCTCCACCAAAGTTCAACCTGTTAAAGGTTCCATAACTACCTATCAAACATTGTAGGGTGTTTAACACTGTCACTGGTCTTTGCTAAGGAGATAACAGTAGCATTTCCACCACAAACTATAGCATCCAAATGTGTCCCCAAATTTGCCAAGAGTCCTCCCAGGGAAGTAATATTATCTCTTCCAAAAATCACTTCTTGATTTAAAATACATGCCATTCTTCTCTTACAGCTGTGTCATTTCCATATTCATATGCCATGGCTTCTTTAACTGATCTCCTTTTTATATGTGCTTTAGTGCTTCCCAGGTCTATTAAATGTTGTTATACATTCACCAATAAGGGGGCTTTTGTCTTTACGTAATTTTTAAAACAATCAATCATTTGGAAAGATTCTTCATGGGGGATTACTAAATGAAAACACTATCTCTATTTTTGCAAGACATAAGAAAGATACACACACACACACACACACACACACACACACACACACACACCACACATACATACACAAATAGCAAATGTATATATGCACAAAGGCACACAAGCACACAAAAAAATATGTGATTGGAAACTATTTTCCACATATCCATTTATTTTTTTCCTCTGTTTTTTAACTTTTGATAGTTTCATACATGCATATAATGTATTTTTAAAATGCTTCATATATTCTTTAATAATTTACTATCAAACATTTTTATCATATTATCCTTCCTCTACAAATTCCACTTCCCTACTCATTCAATTTCAGGTTCTCTCTTATTCTTTAAAAAAAGGATAAAGCAGAGTCCATTTTGTGTTGACTAACTAATCCTGGGTGTGGAGCTTGTCATGGAGTGTGGTCAACATACCAGGTGTCACACAATTAAGAATTTAATTTCTTCCACCTAGAAGTGCTCAACTGTCCTTTCTTATCAAAATATATTGCTTTTTTTCTTTTTTATGTCAATGTTGAATTGTTTCATTTTATGTGAAATTTGAATTATGGTAAGTGAAATCAAACTATACAAACTAGGGATGAATTTATCTGTGGGTTTCTCTGACAGTTCCTATATTATGTTAAGTACAAAGTATTTTACTTTTTTTAATGTAATCATTCAGTGCTTCTCTACCATTTTAAAAACTTCATGTTTGAAACTGTTTGGAGAAGTTTACTTATTCTATAATATGTTTCCAAATATTTGGTTCTTTCTGTGTTGTTACTTCTACTATTCATTTATTGTTTATTTATTAGCTTACTTATTATGGATACAAGGTCTTACTATGTAGCACAGGATCAGTTGGAACATGCTACATAGTCCAGGCTAGCTTTGTAATCTTCTGCCTCAGTCTCCTGAGTGCTGAGATTATAGGTATGTATGCCAAAACACATGGCTCTCAATGCTTTAAAAAACAAAATTTCTTGAGGTATAAATAATTTATACGAAATGTAATTTGCTTCTCTTAAGTATAAATAAAATAAAAGAACTGTTACAAAATTTGAAGAAATTTTCAGCCATCAAAAAATTTAAGTTCAGATCATTTTCTTGACTTCAAAAATGTCTCTTGCTTCCATTAGGCTTCACTATGCATTCGCACACATGGCCTCAAGGTTGCATATGAATTAAATATCCTCTTTTGATTATCATATACTGGTATATATGCATTGGAACACAGCACTGCACTCTATAATAATGCCCAACGTGGCAAGTGAAAACAAAGTAAACACTTAACTTATTGTAGGACATTGTGGGGCTTGCCTGTATTCCCAGCACTTCAGAAGTAAAAGCAGGAGGATCAGGACTCCAAGATAACCCTCAGCTACATAGTGAATCAGAGGCCAGTCTGCTGCAAGAGAGTCTATCAAAAAATAAAACAATTAAAAAATAAAAGAAATGGTTATTTTTCTTATTTTATGTAGTGCAAGCTGACCTTGAACTCCTGTATTATTATTATTATTATTATTTATTATTATTATTAAAGGAAGCTTTCTATTTATTTAATATTCACCTTAAGCTTTTACAAACAATGAGCAATTACTATGCTGATATTACCTTGTCTCCAGAAATGAAATACACATTTCATTTTCTTCAAATATGATTCTAGGTCTTATTTTATGTATTAATTTAGTAATTAATTAATTAATTTGAGTTTCTTTGAGACAGAGGTTCTTTGTTGTTACTCTGGCTGTCCTGGAACTCACTCTGTAGAACAGTCTGGCCTTGAACTCACAGAGATCTGCTTGCCTCTGCCTTCTGGGTGTTAGGAGTAAGGTGTGCACCATCACCACCCAGCTGTTTCTATATATTTTAAAAGGAAATTTTTTAAGCTTTACTTGTAATGTCTTTTACACAGATTTCTTTTCCTGTAATGTATTTTATTGGTGGGTTCCCCTTATACTCCATCTTGTAAGAGGTTTCGTATTTCTATGAAAGCCACTGATATTTTTTGCGTTGGTTGTAAAATTTTCTACTTTCCTCAGTTATCTGTTACATGTACTACATTTCCCCAAACTCCTGAGCTTTCCACAACTCTAATTAGCATCATAGAGAAATCAATTTAGATTGTTTCCTACATTTTTCCAATTCTTAAGCCTCTTCTTGTGCTCTGTTTTCATTAATTGGATTGGATAATGCCACCAATAAAATCTAAGGAATAGTGGAAACAATATGTATTCCTCATTTTATTACAATGTTTTCATAAAAAGCTCTGTAATTTCTAATTTAAAAAGTCATTGTTTATAGGTTGAAGTGTTCATAAATTTTTTATATTAGGGGGGAAATTATTTTAAGTTACTGATGAATCTGAAAATTTTTTTCTATTTTTTTTATTGGGAACAATTTTGTGACTTGGAATTTTGTACAGATTATTTATAAAAAATAAGTTTCTCATCAGATTTTTAAAAATTTCTTTATAAAAATACACATCGATGCCTTAATAATTATTTTATGCCTTTCTTTCTACCACCATTTCTTGGTATCTCAAATTCTATCCATGAAATTGTACTACATACATGGTATCCCTGCAGACAGAGGGATCCCTTTCCATTAGATATGCGTTCCATCAATATTTGCAGTTATAGTTCTACCACACTATAGTAACACAAAAGAGGCAGTGTTTCTACGCTGTAGCATGCCAAGAGCCAGGCACACCAACATTAAATTCCTGATTTTAACCCTCCTTCTCATTCTGGTGTCCCACTCTACCTTGATTTCTAAAATTTAGTTTCTGGCCACTTGGGCTCCTGCTTACTTTTATCTTCTTTCCTTTTTTCTTTCTTTCTTTTCTCTTTCTTTCTTTCTTTCTTTCTTTCTTTCTTTCTTTCTTTCTTTCTTTCTTTCTTTCTTTCTTTCTTTCTTTCTTTCTTTTCTCTTTTCTTTCTTTCTTTCTTTCTTTCTTTCTTTCTTTCTTTCTTTCTTTCTTTCTTTCTTTCTTTCTTTCTTTCTTTCTTTCTTTGAGATTATTACATAAATATGTCATTTCTTCCTCCTCCAAAATCTCCTCTATACCCTTCTTTGCTTTCTTTCAAATTCATGAGCTCTTTTTCCATCAATTGTTATTGTAGATATATATCCATGTGTATATCCTTAAATATTCCTAAGTATAGTCTGCTAAGTGAATACAATGGTACTTGTATATATGTTTTCAGGGATGACCACTGATATTGTACAGTCAGTTGATATGTTCTTCCTGGGGAATACTATTTCTCCTTCTCTCAGCATTCCTTAGCTCCCTGTGGCTCTTTGTGTAGAGTTAGGGATCATGGTCTGCCCCTACCCACTTTGGCATGCCTTTTGTTCTTGTTGTTCAGCTCAAATTTGGCCAATCATGTTGGTAAGATCTTATGGCTGTAGCTTCTGGCATTCTTAAGTGACACAAAATCATATCAAACTTCCTGATCGTGTTAAAATAATTCTACACCATCATCCACAGTGTTCCCTGAGCCTTAGATGTAGTAATGGTTTTGAAAATATATCCATTAAAAATAAGCTATGCAAGTGTATTATGATTGATTGTAATTTTCTGTAACGGTCTCCATTTGTTGCAAAGAGAAATTTCTGTGATGATGGATAAGGACTACACTTCTCTGTAGATGTAAAGAGGAATGTTAATAGATGTAGTTAGGGATTATGCTGGTTTAGTAAATTACTGGTTATAAGTTCTCTTCCAACAACCATGATGTCTCTCACACTGCTTAGTTAACTAGGATACCAGTCCCAGGCATTGTATTTCTTTTGTTGATAGTGTCTTAATTAGACAACAGCTCTCTCAATTAGAGAGCTGTTGGTAACTGCCAACATATTCACATCACTGCTATATCTATAGATTAATTGTGCCATGTATGTTGTTACTGAGGTTCATATGTATAATGCTAGCTTGGTCGGATTTTGTTTGTTTTCTCTCATTTGGAAGCTTGAATCACATGTTCTGATACCATGAAAGCTAATAATCAGAAAAGAGAGTTTCAGGTTAGGTCCAGATTGGATCCTCTGGGCCCTGTTTCTGAACTTCATGGTGTCTTTAGCTATAGGTCCTTATTTTCTATTTCACAGAGGCAACCAAGGACAATAACAATAGCCTAAAATGTTTTGAGAGTCCTTTGAGCAATCCTGACTATCAACTCAAAAGTGGTTTCTTAGGCCTACTGTGAACCAATTATCAGAGGGCCTTTGGCTTGAGAATCTCATAAATGTTAATTTAGCATCCTTCTTTGACTTGGTGCTTAGGAATGCTCTACTATGTATAATTGAATAAATAATGGGATTGAAAAATACTTCTGGACCTTTGTAAGTTTATTATGTATTTAGAAATCCAGACATGATTGAATAAACAGAGATAATTGAACAAAGCCTAGGATACCATTTTTGCTAGCTTTGAAATAAAGTCCTGAAGAATTACAAAATACCAGTAGTGCATACAAATTTAGCTTTCACTAGTTTTAGGGTTGGTGACTTAAGCAGACTTTTAAAGGAAATTATGAATGTGAGTCACCAGAAAGTCACCTGTTCACAGTAAAATATATAAATAAACAAAAGCAAATATGAAAAATGAATAAAAATTTATGAATGATGAGAGGACACTTTTAAGCTATCCATGTTCAGAGAGAGCAGAGTTGCCTGGCGGTTAAGAATATATAAGATTTGCTTTAGTATGTATATATTTAATTTAGAACATAATTTGTGTTTAGTGCTATGAATTTAAACTTTAATTCATGAGTTCTAAACAACCTAGTTTCATTGGTAACTATTAGGTTTCTATAATGAGATTAGTTGTGTAGTAAGCCAATGTTTCTTATATTCTGATTTAACAATTTGTCAATTTCTCAGTAGGAGGACAGTATAGACTCAGAATACAATATTCATTCCTCTTCTTCTACTATAGCCTCAGATGTAGTCTGTGGAATAAATTTACTAAATAGTGGGTGGAATATTTTTCTCAGCAATGCAACAACAATATGCCTCCTGAGGAAATAATCTGTGACATGGAGCTGAGCTCATGAGATGGCTCAGTGGGTAGAAGTGCCTGCTGCAAAATCCTGAGCTGAGTTCCATCTCTTCAACCCATGGTGGAAAGAGAGAATCAATTCGCAAAAATTGTTCTCTGACTTTTACACATGTGTATTCCAATACCGACGTGTACAAGCACACACACACACACACACACACACACACACACACACACACTCTCTCTCACAGAGAGAGAGAGAGAGAGACAGAGACAGAGACAGACAGAGACAGACAGAGACAGAGAGACAGAGAAATGAAAAAAGTATGCTGGCAAATAAATATTTTCAAATTAAGTGTGCCAACTTTTAATAGACCTTGGATGAAAATAAGTTTTGTCTATTTGTAGTTTGTGGAAGCCTTTGGCTGGTCAACCGTCAGCACTGAAAATCAATTAGCAAATTGTTTTCTCTTGACATTCCTTTCTGATCACTTGGAGTCCCCTGAGTTCTTAGCATTTCTAGTCAAAATAAAATGTTGAAAATACCAAAATGGGTTGATCAGAGAGAAACACATCTTCCACACTAGGTTCTTTGTGTGACTCTGTTTGCAGTAAGGGAGACATATCTCGTCGTCTCATCTAATTTTGTAAAGATAGGAGCTCCAAAGCAGGCATGCCATGGGATTAGTTAAAGGGACTCAGGATAAAAACAGCTGTCAATCATGTGATTGAATGGAAACAACTGATCACATATCTTATTAAAGTGCTAATTAATTAAGAAATCATATGTGATGTTTTGTTTCTATTTTACATAACATGGTGTTTAGAGAAGACTCTACAACAATTATATCTAGCTAACTGGCATTTTCTCAAATAAGTGTTTTTTTATTGTGAGAGCATTTAACATTCTTTCCCTCAACATTTTTAAAGAATACGATATATCTTCATTAGTGGAAGAAATAAAATCAGATAGTCAAGAGATAGCTGCCTTTTGTTAATGTAAGAGCACACATCAAAGCCAAGATATGGAATCAACCTGCACATCATCAATTAATAAAAGGATACAGCTTATGCCCACACATTGAAATACTTATCCAGCCATATAATAACACAGCAGGACATTATCTGTAAAGTTCATTTTACAGTTAAGGAAACAAGTAATGAGATAAGCGTTCAGGTGCTTAAAGTAAGGGCTCAACATCTCTGATGGACAGTGGTGATGGTTACCAGAAAATAGAGTCAGAATCCTCTGGAGCTTGAGTTACAGGAGGTTGTGAGCCTTCTGATGTGGATGCTGGAAACAACCTGGATCCTCTCCAAGATTGACTTGCTCTTAATCATACTAAGCCATTGCTCCAGCCTTCTGGTACTTGATCCCCATGCCCATTCTTTTAGAGACTTTTGTTCTTGGAGAATCTTTGTAAATTCAAGTATATTTCATAGAATATTAACAAATAAAATTAATGAATATTTTTCTTGTTGTTCTTAAACTTCTCAACTACGAAAATTTAAGAAAAAAAAACACATACAAAAACAAAAACAATTTGAACATTGCTAAAAGATTGAAATTAAAGTAGTTTTGAATACGCATTCTATCAAATAGTATAAACCTCTTGATTGTTCGGGAGAAAAGCCTTTATATTTGAAACCACATACAGTTTTTTGGGCATAATAAAATATCTAATACCGTTTACTGTCCTGCATATGAGAAAATTCTGTGTCCCAACCTAAAGTTTATAGACTTGGTTGACTTATAAGATGGTCTGAATAAGAAAAATATACTAGCTTTGCATTTACATTGCATTAAATATTCTATAATAAAGATTAGGGCTTTCTCAGTTAAAAAGCACCTTAATGTAAAAATTGCAAAGACAAAGAAATAGGTACACAAAGACTATGTTCTCTGATTCTTTTAAGCACTTAAGTGATGTGAGGGTTACAGTTAATTTTGTTCATGGATGTATCTCTAGCACCCTCAGCCATGATTACTGCAGTGGAACCTCTCAGATGTTTGTTGAGTGAATCAGTGATGGAAATAATACCATCTGTAACCATGTGTGTTTGTTTATTTAGGGATAAACATATACTCACTCATAAATTCACATTTTTCAAGTAACATTTTGAAGTAATTTTTGGGTTTTAGAATAAATAATACATTATTTGAATGATGCCTCTTTATTTTAAGGATCTGTTTACAGTGGTACAATAGTAAGGCCTTTTAGTCTCACTTTTCTTTCACTTTGATCCCATCCAATCAGTTTTTTTATGGAGAGGGGAAGTTTTTGCTCTATGAGATGCATTTTCTCTGGAAGTGGGTGAGGTTTTACTAGAATCTCATACTAGACCTAAAAGTGAGAGCTGCCTTTGACAAGGGTCGCTTTGTTAGTTCATGTTTAAATTGGGTCAGAGAGGCAGCCTTCTTCTCTTTGGAGATTGAGTGTGTATCATTTGTGGTCCTGTAATTATGAGGCTTTCTAGGAGTTTAGGATGTCTTTATGAAGAAACTCAAAGCATTAAATAAAAATGGTGACTGCGTGGAGTAGATTGTTCTGAGGATGAGAACTTTCTGCACACACATGAGGGCCTCAGTTCAGATACCTGGTGCCCACCTTTAAAAGCTTGGTGTGACTGGGAAACACCAACAAACCAGTGCCATGAGGGGTGGAGGACAGAGGATTTCTGGAACATTCTAGCCTAGCTCCAAGTTCAGCAAGGGATTCTATGTTCAGGGGATAAGTTAGAGAGTGATAGAGCAGGCACCTAGCATCCTGCTGGTGTCCTCTCTGGCTTACACATGTGCATGGGTGCACTTACACACACACACACACAAACACACACACACACACACACACACACACACACACACACCTCACATGGTGGGGGAGAAAGAGAGAAGGGGAGAAATTCTGACAATAGATGTTTAGTGTACATATGTATTATGTGTCATCTGTATATATACTGCATATATTCTGATTACATATAATATATATGCAATTTCAGAGAATAAATGAACACACTAATACATGTAATATTTACAACTGAAATCCAAACTGTAATTGCATGAGGCTTGCACATTTCATTAACTGGTAAAATCGCCTCAAGGTGGCGAATACTTTTAGTTGCTGCATTTATTGTATAATCAAGATTTGAAAACACACAGGATTTAGAAGAAAAAATGAAGGAAATATTCTTCCACAAAGCAATAAAGCAGGTTGCAACAAAGAAGACATTCAACTAAAGGAAAACTTTAACTCAAGTTTTATTTTACAAAAGGGAAATGTTACATAGACTAAGGAAGATAAACTATGCTAAAGATATTAAATGGATTAACTAATTTACATGAATACACAAGAATATATAGTTATAATCTGGTAGTCAAAGTCATGTTTGCCATTATTTCACAGACATAATAAATAGCATTAAATAACTCTGTTATGTATTTATTTATGCATACTAAAAATGTCTTGGGAGTACTTAATAACAACCATAGTGTTAAAGTGCATGTCATAAAAACTAGGTTTGCTCTCAAGGAGGAAGGGCTAAAGTTTCACGCAGAAATGAAGAACTCACAAGGAGATCTTAAGAGCATGCATTGCTCTTGAGGAGGACCAGGTTGGTTTGGTTTGTGGGAGGTTGTTGAGTATCTCACAGTAGCCTCTAGCAACTTTCCTAGGAATATTCCTCAAAGAAATAGACTTTATCCTCTAGCCTGGGAGGACACAAGCATGGCATATACCACAACCACAACCCCGCCACAGACACACACACACATGCACACACACATACACACACACACTTACTTTTTTTAATCTTAAAAAGTAAGAAGAAATCACATTGAAAAATAGTGAGAAAGAAACAGAACTCTAAGGAAATACTTTTAAATTGAACTTGCAAGTGGGATGGGAAGAAGCCTCCTGGGAAAACGGATAGTTGGGATGCAGCTATAACCTGCAAAAAGACTAAATGAGCAGTGAGAAGGCAAATTTTTTTTTTTATGGCTTGATAGAATATATGAAAGTTCCTACAAGAAGTCAGTAGGACATATATGTTACAAGAAAAAAAAAAAAGATGGTTGCCAAACTTTAGAAATGCCATGGAGATAAATGCCCATGTCACTGAGAAGCCTTGGCTGCTGCAAAACATGAAAAAGAAAAGAAAATTCAAAATTAATATGCTCATGCACTAGAAGAATGGAACATTTGCAGTGTTTTCTGCAATACAATGAGTGAAATACGGGAAATATGTGTTTTCCTGAGCAAAGATAGTTACCTGTAGTTATGACCTAGTCTCTCTTCCACTACAAGAGCGATATAGAGCATTATGATTTCCCAAAAACAATTCTCCTAAAAGGAATGGAGCGTGCAGTTTGGGGGTGAAATAGACACACACATCTTTTCTGTGAAATTGATTTGTCATGGAACGCACATATCACATAACAACCAGAACCATAATCAAAGTTCACTCCATTCTGAATCACAGCTGTCAAATATTTCTAAAACTTGTTCTGAAATAATTTAATTTCAATACACTATGGAAGAATTTTGTCTAACTTCATCATACTGTGTGTGAAGGTGGAAACAAATCAGAACACCAGGAAATATCAAAGCCTCTCCTTTGACACTGGTCCTTTAGTTTTGATTTTCCAGACAGGTAACTCAGGTGTTGCAAATGGGTTATTACTACTGCTTGTGTGCTTTTTCCGGTAAGACATGAACAACTGCCTGTCCACCCCAGATAAGGCATGGACGACAGACCAAAGAAATGATTCTATCCAAGTCTAGCTTTGATGATGACGTTTAGGACCACGGATGAGGAGTTACTAGTAAGACTCTAAATGACTCAGAAACATTTGTTTCACTGAAAAGTCCAACCCAACATGGCCTATAACTCAAACCTGCCTCCCTGGAGCTCCCTGCACAATTCGTAGGCTATTCAAGTGGTCAGAGTATTTCTTCTCCCTAGATATCATTACTGCTTATACGACCTCAGTGAAGGGACCCAGTGAATACTATTTGTTCAGGAACTTCCTAAGACTTTTATCTTTTCTTTACTTCTCAAAAATGAAGGAAATGTTCCAATATGGAGAAAATGTCTTCTATAGTACTCTGTCATGTGTGTGTTATAATGGGCATGTTGGGGAGATGAGAATATTTGATCATAAAACATGAACACGGTTGGTATTAGTGGGATTTAAAATGCTTGAATACATGTTTACTGCTTCTCAATAGTTTTTATTTCCCCCTTAAGAAATGGTGTTTGGAACACATAAAGCCCCGACCAATATAAGAAACAGAAAAGTATATCTTTTACTGATAGCAAATTATAATTACAATCATGCCCTTACAGAATCCATGGTATTTAATTGGTTTTGCTGCTGTTAGTGCCTGTGGTTGGCAATGGATTCAACACAATTAGAAGAGTCTGAGATAAATAGAAACATAACAGGCTTTTGGGGGGCACAGGAGGTCACTCACTCAGACAGTTTGGCAAAAGTGCAGCAAAGGCTTCTCTGGGCAATTAAAACTATTGGATAAGCTATCCACATGGGTCTCAGTATTTTACTGTTCTAGTATTCATTATAATAAATTACAGATAACTATATAATAGCATGTTTTGCCTCATGGGCAAGGAATAGCTTGTGTTTTCTCAGATTTTAGTATAGTGGCTCACATTTAGAAAATCTTAGATATATATTATTGAATTAAATGAGGGCAGAACAAAAGGAGATAGGAAAGAAAGGAGGAGAAAGACAGGGAGAAGCAGAAGAAAAACATAACAGTCTGTTTAGGAGCATTTTAATTTCAAGTAACAGTATATTTTTCTGCCTACCCACTTTGGCAAAGAAAGAGGAGTGCTGCAAAGACTTCATTAATTTCCTGGTTTAATGAAACAACTTTACAATAATTCTGCTTAGGAAAAATCCTCATTGACTCTTAGTGAACAACTGCTTATCAGGCTAGAGTATATAAACCCAGCTATGCCACAGTCCTGATCATCTTCAGAAGTAGCTCTGCATATAAGTAGACAAAAATGTTATTGATAGTTGCTGATCCTGTCCTCTTAGAAAACTCATGTGTGTGCGTTTCCATGGTTTCACCCTGGGAGGCTACAGAATGCATTTGTGGGGAACTGGGAGAGAAGAATCTAGAGTCTCAAGGCCAATTCTTTTCTCCACTGGACAATTTTCCACATTCTCTGAGGCTCTCCCTCTGATTCTCATATAAATGAATAATTTCTCCAATATCTATTATATTGTCTTAAAGACATTGAAACGTCATCTGACAATTAATGCTGTCTGGTTCAGAGGAGAACAGGAAATACATTTATGTCTGAGAAGTACTTCCTGGTGTTTGAACAAAAGTATCATCCCTGTCTTTGAGACAGAGCTTAGGAAGTGAGGCAACTGCAATTTGTCCAGGAAAGCAGCTTCCACAGGAGACAGTCAAGCTAATGAATGAGGACACATATTTCAGTTTTGAACAGTACTTTTTCTACAAGAAGCAAAACATATCTTTAGTGACCATACAAAAATGGTGAATTACAACACTAGTATCTGTCTTATGTAGTTCTCTGTAATTGTACTTGACTAAGATTGCACTAGAGTTGAAGTTCCCTTTAAAGTTGAGAAAAATGAGTCGAAAGGATTTCTTGTGTATTTCAAATCTGTATCCATGGGCCTGTGGGAAGCTTCATATGTATATGTATATGCTTGCCACAAGCAGACAACTGAGTTTGATTCTCAAGACTCACATGGTAGAAGGTGAAGACTGAATTCCAAAATTTGTCGTTTTACCTCCAAACTTGTTACATAGAACCTATGTGTATGCACACAGACACACACAATAATAAAGAAAGAAAACAACAAATCAAATCAATAGATTTACTTTCAAATTTAAAGTACTTTATGCAAAATTTCCATAAAATTGTTGGATATGAAAATATATTTTCAACCAAATTAATACATATGTATAAATAGGTATTATCAACATCTCATGACAGAAGCTAAAATGATCATTATTTTACCCTTTCCTGATAGTTGGTATAGCTATTCAACTTGACAGGATTTAGAGTCACCTAGGAGACAAACTTCTAGGCGTGTCTGTGGGGATCACCTACATGAGGTTCATTAAAGGGGAAGACCCATACTGAATGTGAGGGACACTATTCTATGATCTGACTGAACAAAGAAAGAGAAAGGAAATAAATACTGCATCTATCTGTCTCTTCTTAACTGCCAATACAATTGCAGTGACCTCAGGCTCCTGCTACAAGGCTTCCCCTACTATTTTGGACTGAACCCTCAATTGAGCTGGAAATAAAACCTTATTTCCTTAAGTTGTTTTTTGTCAGGGAATTTGTTAAAAAACTAGATAAGTACCAAAGACATCTTCTTATCAAAGTTCATTGTAAAATCTACATTACAGAAGGTTTGGCTAAGCTATTTAAACTTTGACAAGCTATTTAGATCTGTGTCGTTCATCCTTTGATTGTTTTTTATATAGTTAAGAATTATATGAGCATTAGACAGGTGGTAGTGACACATGTCTTTAATCCCAGCACTCAGGAGGCAGAAGCAGGCAGATGTCTGTGAGTTCAAGGCCAGCAAGGTCTATAGGACCATGAATTCCAGGACAGCCAGAGTTAAAACAGAGAAACCCTATCTTGAAAAACAAAAAACAAACAAACAAAAAGAATAATAACTTTACTTTTAATAATCTTGATTAATTTTCCAAATCACCCTTCACTAGGGACTGCAATTTCTGTTATAAAAAGTGTTTATTCTATTTTTAAATATATATGTATGTGTTTGTTTCTAGATAGTCACATATGAGTGCAGAATCCACCCAGAGAAACCACCTAGACTTACAGTCAGTTGTGACTTTGGCATGAGTTCTGAGAACTGACTGTGGGTCCTTACCCACTGAGATATCTTCCCCACCCCAATTTCTGTCTATTTTACATGTTCCTACTATGACTGCTTGTATGGCCACATTGATGCCCTTGGATGCTGACAGCACAGACATAACCTAGTGTTTCAACTCATCAAACCATTGCTGATATGACATATGACTTGAAGAAGCCAATTTTCCTATTTACAACAACTATGATCAAGATTCCCTTGCAGGTTGTATGAAATCCTCTAGGGGAGTGTACATCAAGAAGACATTATCCCAAAATTAAACACTGGTAGCTGCTTCCAAAATGCTTGCAAATATAGACTATTTGCTAGGTGGCTGAGCAGATGTCACTGTAGTATGCTGTAGAGATTTAGGGAACCTTAAGGACTATAGCATATTAAGAGAGAATGCTTGTCTTCTACTGTCGGCAAATCTTTGTTCAGAGACAAATTTATTTCCTTTTAATGACATGCTGCTACAATTTTGGCTGTATCAAAAACTAAAATGTTGCTTCCACCTTGTCTATGGGAGGTTTCCTTGTCAATTCCACACATGCCTTGTAATCCTACAGACATGTTTATATTAAAGGTACTCTGAGGTTTGCATGCATAATGTCCAAAAGATGCATAATTCAGTTTCTGGAATTCAAGGACAGGAGGTCAGTCACTAGAGGACCATTATGAAAACAATAGGCATCTTCTTGGAAGAACACAATAACATGGTCTTAGAATCTAAAACCAAAACCTCATTTTCAGTAGTTTGTGTATTTCTCAAAGAAAGAGATGAGGTTTTAATTCCCTATGTCTTTGAAAATTACTCTACCTAGAAGTTAGCCTTCTGTAAACTAGCTAAATAAACACATCACTATGGTGGAGAATGAGGACTATACAAGAAACCCAAGGCCCCTTTAACACACACACACACACACACACACACACACACACACACACACACACACACACACACAAACACACACTCATATATTCCCCATGGTGTCCAGAAGTGGGAAGAGGGTGTCAGAGTCCCTGGAGCTGGAGTTAGAGGAAGTGATAAGCCACCTAATGTGGGTACTGGGAAGAGAACTCAGATCTTATGCATGAACATTATGGGGTCTTAATTGCTGAGCAATCTCTTTCTCTAGCCCCCTCTCCCAGGTGGGTAGCATTTCTGAGGCCTTAAGAATAAGTGGCCCTGCTCTCACCACCTGGCTTGTGTTTTGCTGATCACTTCTTACTGTCTTAATCCCAGTATGCCATTGAGATAGTAAGCAGACAAGACTGTGAAGTACAGAGCTAATGGACTACTTTGGGACCGATAAGGAGAAGGTTAAAAGGATGAGGAAAGGACTTTCAATTCTGGATATTCCCTCCTGGAGTTATATCTCTACTACATTTGATTTGTATCATTTTATATTTAGAGACAATGCTGTACATTCTAATGTTCGTGATTTATTATTATTGCTGGTTGTGGTAATCTCCTTGTTACTAAAGCGTATGTCTAACCCATCTGTTACATCCTGATACCTGAACACCAAGCCTTCTTCAGAATAAGTCTTCAATGAATGTTCATTAAATCCAACTGAGCCCACTGTGCTGGTTCACTGTCTTGTGTCCCAGGCAATGGGGCACAAAACTAGTCATCTGGAGAGAGACTGATGCATTCAAACCCAGTGTTCTTATCAGAGAATGTGATGCATTTGTTCAATTTTATTGTTTATTTTGTCCAGGATATCATTCTACCTCCCTACTCTTCAAGGGTTCCAGCTAATTCTTGCTGAAGAGTGACTGTCTTCAGTGATTGTTGATTTCCACTTCATGCAACTCAAGGATAAACTTAATCTGACTAAGTTTTCTTTAGTATGCTGTCTTCTTATGTGGGGTTCCTATCCACCTGATATGCACCCCATTCTGAATGGACTTTCCCAAAGGACCAATCCCATTTAATTAGCTGTCTGCCAGATTTGGAAGCAGTCCCTGATCAGGTGTTAGTTGATGCTTCCTATGGTGCTGTATCCTGTAAAGCAATTTCAATTTAATAGTGAAATAGGAAGACTAGAATCTTTAGGGCTTAAGAAATTGAATAGAGGTTTCAAGCATCAATATGGGAGTTATTTCAGGGAAGGGAGGTCTTTAATGCAGACTAAAAATCACAATAGATCTGGCTCCCCACTTGTGTGACTGGCCCCATTTCCCCAATATCAAACCCAGGTTATACATGGCTTGAAATATTTCTACTGATTGTCCTCTCATTGCATTAAAGTTCTTATATTAAGAACAATAGACATAGATCGTGCTTTTGCATATTTTAGTTTAAAAACCAGTGAGATTTGTTTACTGTTTTTTTCCTGTAATTATCTATTGATAAATCATGAATAGGTATAGATAGATGAGTAGATAGAAGCTAGGTAGATAAGTGCAAAAGGATAAATAAATAATATAGATATGATGAATACAAGACAGATGATAAATACAACCAGGTTTAGACGTTAGGTAGATAGATTAAAAATGGATAAATAGTAGATAGATGATGGATAGAAGACATATGCATTGGTACATAGATGATATATGTATAATAAACAGATAGGTGATAGGTAGATAAACTAAAGACCATAAATAGAGGAATAGATATGCAGAGATATATGTTAAGTAGATAGATTATAGATAGATAGCAGAAGAAGTAAACAGTTGATAAATAGATAACAGAGAGATGATATGTAGAAGATAAATAGATGATAGGTAAATAGAAACTTATATAATAGATAATAGATTAGATAGATAGACATAGAGTTAATAAATGATAAAGTAATAAATTATAAGATAACTGGTAATAGATGCTTACATATGCTCTTGTCTATACACACACACACACACACACATACACAGACATACACACACAAACATGCATATATACTGTTTGTGTGTTTGTGATTTTCTTTGGAGTCTTCCAGAATCTTCAAAAAAGTATCTCATAGAATAAATTTGATGAACTTGTTCAGGTTGATTGATTCATTCACACTTCTGCAAATTTATAAAGCAAGCCAAGTTTTCATGATGAAGATTTTCTTTACTAATGAATTGATGTGAGACAAGAAGGAAGATGTGAAACAAGAGGAGAGCTGTACTAGAACTTTGGCACTACATTCATCCCCCCAGCATCAGTAAAATAAAGTCACAGTAACTCCCATGGATATCAACAAGCAAATGACTAATTTGCTTTTACTAATTGGGGTAGTATTTGTATGTAATCCAGGCACATATATCCATATACTACTGAAATTATCCTCCAAGCTATTTATAATGCCTAAATTGATCTAAGTGGTCTACCAATTCTTATGACACTGTCTTGTTTAGGGTATGGCCACACCATAGAAAAAAGCTTGTTCATACTTACAGGTACAATTTATCTTTTTGAATGATTATCTCTCTAGTTAGCTGGATCTGTGGATGTAGAGCCTGTAGATAGGAAAGGCTCATTAGCCATCTATTTTTCTATTTTAGTTTAATTAGCATTGCTCTTTAAACTTATTTCAGTCAACTACAGAATCAACTCAGGGAAAATAAGATACAAGACAGAACTTTTACAGAAAAAAAATAGCTTAGTGGATGAACATTTTGATATATTTTCGAAAACTAAAGAGTAGTAGTAAATGATGTTTCTTTTTTAAAAAAAAATAAGTATGTGTTCATGTGTATGTGCATGTCTTGTGTATGCAAAAGACCTAGGAAAACTGAAGAGGGCACCGGACACTCTGGAGCTGAAGTTACTATTATGTGTTGGGTTGGATTGGTAACTGAACTTGAGTCCTCTGCAAAATAAGCAAGTGCTCTTAACTTCTGAGCCTTTGCCCTCTCTCCAGCTCAAATATTTATTAAATGAAAATTTTCTGTAATTTGTGCTCATAACAATCAACCAAACAAAAATGAAAACCTCTAAAGGATAGGACACACAAAAGTGCCATATATATGGCATGCTACATTCTACATATATATACAAATCACAAACACATACAGTCGCATACTACATCCCTACATTCATCATTCACATACACACATACATTTTATGTATAACACAGACACAGACACACACACACACACACACACACATACACACACATACACACACACACACACACACACACACAATGGAAGAATATTGTTTGTAAGTTGGAGGGAATATTTTCCTTGTAATGTTTGTGTCATTAATTTCTATCCTCATGAAGATCAAAGTGTTAGCATAGTGGACAATAGAACACACACAAGTGAATCTTTATACATATTCTTAATTGACCATTAAGTGATACTCATTTTTTTATAGGAACATATTTATTGTTCCTATAATTCTTCCTCTGTGATTGGGCACTGGGGATTGACTATGGCATGATTTCCCTTTTGAAGAGCTTTCATCTGATGGGACTGCTGAGAACTTAAAAAGCAATTACAACACAAAATGACAAAGCTCCAATGGGGAAGCAAATTTCACAGAGGCAGAGACTGCTCTGACAGGAAGGGTTACAAACTTCTGGAAGCACACAGAGGTTACAGTTTGTAAGAACACACCAATCAGGAGTTCAGTAACTATAGTTACTTTTTTATTTTCGTAAGAGAACACACAATAAGGATTTCTATGTACACAGTATTTCAGCAAATTAATGATTGATTTTATATAACATTTCTTAGGGATTTAAATTCTAAACTCAGCAGATAGATGAAAAAATTCTAATTAGAAGCAGCATTTTTAATGGCTTATCTCAAATTTGGATTTAAGACCTAATACAGAATTTGCTTTTGTCTATAAAACATTATGGCTGGATAGATATTTCAAGCCATGGCAAATTCTGAGCTCTTAGGATTTTGAATGTTTTCCCTATAAAGAAATAATGAATGTTTAAGGTGACAGATATATTTACCCTTGTTTAAACAATTACTACATGTAACAAAACATTGCATGGTGTCCCATAAATATGTACGATTTTTATGCTTTTAAGATACATATTTGAATGTAAAAGTCTTAGGCTATTAAAATCTCGCTAAATTAGGAGACACATTCAGTCCCAGTTATGAAGGATGCAAGAGGAAGGATTGTAATAGACTTGATAAATATTTATTCTACCACCAGTAGATTAGCCTAGCTTCTACCTCTTATCAGAAAAGCTCCATTTTGAAGTGAATGGAGCCTAATATGGAGAACCACAATTGACCAAGGTGCAGGAACCAGAGTTTGTGGAGTGCTCCTTCCCTAATAGAAAATTTATATCATAAGTCCCCCTAAAGGCTGAGGGAGCTCCAAAGAAAAGGGGGGGCAGAAAGATTGTAAGAGACAGAGGTCCAGGAGTACCAGAGCACAAACAGTGTCTAGGCTTAACACGCAGTTGCACCCCTTAACACTCACAGCTGTGGTTGCTACACACACTCAATCTAGCTAATATTTCAACATGGCTTCACTACATGTTGAGAAACAGTAGGTAGTTTATGAATGCTATAGATAAATGAAAGTTATATCGTCTGAGGAGGGGCTCCTGCTAGGCTGCCCATGCTGCAATGACAGCCCTACATGCATGCAGGTAGCACTAATTAGTCTCAGTAGGATGGGTGAGTGAGTGTGTGTGTGTGTGTGTATGTGTGTGTGTGTGTGTGTTAACAAAGAAGACACAAAGTAGGGAAGTGGGAATTTGAGGAAGGACTCAGGAAGAAATGGAGAGGTAAGAAGTAGTTGGGATCAAAATAAAACATAATTATGTGTGAACAAAATAAAATTTTAAAAATGAAGCCAGGAAAAAATCACCATATTAAACAGAAGCAAGATTTAGGAGTATTCAAAAAACAAATTTAAATATTGAACATATTGAGAGGAGTATCTTAAGAGGCTGCTAATTTTCTGGATGTCAAAGTAGAGATGCATATGTATGTGTCTACAAACATCCTTCTCAAAAATGCCAATGGCTTTTCCATCTGCATTTGAGATTTACAGCATGATGCCAGGAGATACAAATTTTATCTCACAGACAGATCAATAAAAATGGATTGATTTAACAAAACTGTTTCAATCTGATGTTATTCCTATAGCCTCATGCTGCATGTACTATCTCTGGAGTTTTCATCCTGGAATACTCTCAGTTTTCCTTTCATCTACTCTCTCCACTATTTTCCTTCACTCACAGAAACCATTGTTTTTTTTTTTTATTCTTGTGTGACTGGTTTTGTTGTTGATTTTGCTGCTGTAAACTCATTCTGTAAGCAAGATCATGCAACCTTCTCTTTCATTCTATCAGTATTGATCTTCAAGCATTTTGAGGAAAATGGTAACATGTGGTTCTATTTTAAGACTGAAGAACCTTCTGTTGTGAATGTGTATATCACAACTAT